>CM075868.1:1106388-1193888 GCA_038021265.1 Cyprinella venusta
TATCTCGGTTCTGGAAGGGTCTAGAGCCTCCATTTTTGCGTGCTGGTCGAAGTCTCGTGGCCCTCTGTCAGAATCCAGAGTTTCAAGAAGATCGGAGGGGGTCAAAATTTTGGCCAAAAACGACAGTGTTACCCCTTATGTTTTTTTTTCAGGTCAAAACTTTGACATCCGATATCTCGGCTCTGGAAGGGTCTAGAGCCTCCATTTTTGCGCGCTGGTCGAAGTCTCGTGGCCCTCTGTCAGAATCCAGAGTTTCAAGAAGATCGGAGGGGGTCAAAATTTCGGCCAAAAATGACAGTGTTACCCCTTATGTTTTTTTTTCAGGTCAAAACTTTGACATCCGATATCTCGGCTCTGGAAGGGTCTAGAGCCTCCATTTTTGCGCGCTGGTCGAAGTCTCGTGGCCCTCTGTCAGAATCCAGAGTTTCAAGAAGATCGGAGGGGGTCAAAATTTCGGCCAAAAACGACAGTGTTACCCCTTATGTTTTTTTTTCAGGTCAAAACTTTGACATCCGATATCTCGGCTCTGGAAGGGTCTAGAGCCTCCATTTTTGCGCGCTGGTCGAAGTCTCGTGGCCCTCTGTCAGAATCCAGAGTTTCAAGAAGATCGGAGGGGGTCAAAATTTCGGCCAAAACGACAGTGTTACCCCTTATGTTTTTTTTTTCAGGTCAAAACTTTGACATCCGATATCTCGGCTCTGGAAGGGTCTAGAGCCTCCATTTTTGCGCGCTGGTCGAAGTCTCGTGGCCCTCTGTCAGAATCCAGAGTTTCAAGAAGATCGGAGGGGGTCAAAATTTCGGCCAAAAATGACAGTGTTACCCCTTATGTTTTTTTTTTCAGGTCAAAACTTTGACATCCGATATCTCGGCTCTGGAAGGGTCTAGAGCCTCCATTTTTGCGCGCTGGTCGAAGTCTCGTGGCCCTCTGTCAGAATCCAGAGTTTCAAGAAGATCGGAGGGGGTCAAAATTTCGGCCAAAAACGACAGTGTTACCCCTTATGTTTTTTTTTTCGGGTCAAAACTTTGACATCCGATATCTCGGCTCTGGAAGGGTCTAGAGCCTCCATTTTTGCGTGCTGGTCGAAGTCTCGTGGCCCTCTGTCAGAATCCAGAGTTTCAAGAAGATCGGAGGGGGTCAAAATTTTGGCCAAAAACGACAGTGTTACCCCTTATGTTTTTTTTTCGGGTCAAAACTTTGACATCCGATATCTCGGCTCTGGAAGGGTCTAGAGCCTCCATTTTTGCGCGCTGGTCGAAGTCTCGTGGCCCTCTGTCAGAATCCAGAGTTTCAAGAAGATCGGAGGGGGTCAAAATTTCGGCCAAAAACGACAGTGTTACCCCTTATGTTTTTTTTTTCAGGTCAAAACTTTGACATCCGATATCTCGGCTCTGGAAGGGTCTAGAGCCTCCATTTTTGCGCGCTGGTCGAAGTCTCGTGGCCCTCTGTCAGAATCCAGAGTTTCAAGAAGATCGGAGGGGGTCAAAATTTCGGCCAAACACGACAGTGTTACCCCTTATGGTTTTTTTTCAGGTCAAAACTTTGACATCCGATATCTCGGCTCTCTAAGGGTCTAGAGCCTCCATTTTTGCGCGCTGGTCGAAGTCTCGTGGCCCTCTGTCAGAATCCAGAGTTTCAAGAAGATCGGAGGGGGTCAAAATTTCGGCCAAAAACGACAGTGTTACCCCTTATGTTTTTTTTTCAGGTCAAAACTTTGACATCCGATATTTCGGCTCTGGAAGGGTCTAGAGCCTCCATTTTTGCGCGCTGGTCGAAGTCTCGTGGCCCTCTGTCAGAATCCAGAGTTTCAAGAAGATCGGAGGGGGTCAAAATTTCGGCCAAAAACGACAGTGTTACCCCTTATGTTTTTTTTTTCAGGTCAAAACTTTGACATCCGATATCTCGGCTCTGGAAGGGTCTAGAGCCTCCATTTTTGCGCGCTGGTCGAAGTCTCGTGGCCCTCTGTCAGAATCCAGAGTTTCAAGAAGATCAGAGGGGGTCAAATTTTCGGCCAAAAACGACAGTGTTACCCCTTATGTTTTTTTTCAGGTCAAAACTTTGACATCCGATATCTCGGCTCTGGAAGGGTCTAGAGCCTCCATTTTTGCGCGCTGGTCGAAGTCTCGTGGCCTTCTGTCAGAATCCAGAAGTTTCAAGAAGATCGGAGGGGGTCAAAATTTTGGCAAAAACGACAGTGTTACCCCTTATGTTTTTTTTTTCAGGTCAAAACTTTGACATCCGATATCTCGGCTCTGGAAGGGTCTAGAGCCTCCATTTTTGCGCGCTGGTCGAAGTCTCGTGGCCCTCTGTCAGAATCCAGAGTTTCAAGAAGATCGGAGGGGGTCAAAATTTCGGCCAAAAACGACAGTGTTACCCCTTATGTTTTTTTTTTCAGGTCAAAACTTTGACATCCGATATCTCGGCTCTGGAAGGGTCTAGAGCCTCCATTTTTGCGTGCTGGTCGAAGTCTCGTGGCCCTCTGTCAGAATCCAGAGTTTCAAGAAGATCGGAGGGGGTCAAAATTTTGGCCAAAAACGACAGTGTTACCCCTTATGTTTTTTTTTCAGGTCAAAACTTTGACATCCGATATCTCGGCTCTGGAAGGGTCTAGAGCCTCCATTTTTGCGCGCTGGTCGAAGTCTCGTGGCCCTCTGTCAGAATCCAGAGTTTCAAGAAGATCGGAGGGGGTCAAAATTTCGGCCAAAAATGACAGTGTTACCCCTTATGTTTTTTTTTTCAGGTCAAAACTTTGACATCCGATATCTCGGCTCTGGAAGGGTCTAGAGCCTCCATTTTTGCGCGCTGGTCGAAGTCTCGTGGCCTTCTGTCAGAATCCAGAGTTTCAAGAAGATCGGAGGGGGTCAAAATTTCGGCCAAAAACGACAGTGTTACCCCTTATGTTTTTTTTTTCAGGTCAAAACTTTGACATCCGATATCTCGGCTCTGGAAGGGTCTAGAGCCTCCATTTTTGCGCGCTGGTCGAAGTCTCGTGGCCCTCTGTCAGAATCCAGAGTTTCAAGAAGATCAGAGGGGGTCAAAATTTCGGCCAAAAACGACAGTGTTACCCCTTATGTTTTTTTTTCAGGTCAAAACTTTGACATCCGATATCTCGGCTCTGGAAGGGTCTAGAGCCTCCATTTTTGCGCGCTGGTCGAAGTCTCGTGGCCCTCTGTCAGAATCCAGAGTTTCAAGAAGATCGGAGGGGGTCAAATTTTCGGCCAAAAACGACAGTGTTACCCCTTATGTTTTTTTTTTTCAGGTCAAAACTTTGACATCCGATATCTCGGCTCTGGAAGGGTCTAGAGCCTCCATTTTTGCGCGCTGGTCGAAGTCTCGTGGCCCTCTGTCAGAATCCAGAGTTTCAAGAAGATCGGAGGGGGTCAAATTTTCGGCCAAAAACGACAGTGTTACCCCTTATGTTTTTTTTTCAGGTCAAAACTTTGACATCCGATATCTCGGCTCTGGAAGGGTCTAGAGCCTCCATTTTTGCGCGCTGGTCGAAGTCTCGTGGCCCTCTGTCAGAATCCAGAGTTTCAAGAAGATCGGAGGGGGTCAAAATTTTGGCCAAAAACGACAGTGTTACCCCTTATGTTTTTTTTTTCGGGTCAAAACTTTGACATCCGATATCTCGGCTCTGGAAGGGTCTAGAGCCTCCATTTTTGCGTGCTGGTCGAAGTCTCGTGGCCCTCTGTCAGAATCCAGAGTTTCAAGAAGATCGGAGGGGGTCAAAATTTTGGCCAAAAACGACAGTGTTACCCCTTATGTTTTTTTTTCAGGTCAAAACTTTGACATCCGATATCTCGGCTCTGGAAGGGTCTAGAGCCTCCATTTTTGCGCGCTGGTCGAAGTCTCGTGGCCCTCTGTCAGAATCCAGAGTTTCAAGAAGATCGGAGGGGGTCAAAATTTCGGCCAAAAATGACAGTGTTACCCCTTATGTTTTTTTTTCAGGTCAAAACTTTGACATCCGATATCTCGGCTCTGGAAGGGTCTAGAGCCTCCATTTTTGCGCGCTGGTCGAAGTCTCGTGGCCCTCTGTCAGAATCCAGAGTTTCAAGAAGATCGGAGGGGGTCAAATTTTCGGCCAAAAACGACAGTGTTACCCCTTATGTTTTTTTTTCAGGTCAAAACTTTGACATCCGATATCTCGGCTCTGGAAGGGTCTAGAGCCTCCATTTTTGCGCGCTGGTCGAAGTCTCGTGGCCCTCTGTCAGAATCCAGAGTTTCAAGAAGATCGGAGGGGGTCAAAATTTCGGCCAAAAACGACAGTGTTACCCCTTATGTTTTTTTTTTCAGGTCAAAACTTTGACATCCGATATCTCGGCTCTGGAAGGGTCTAGAGCCTCCATTTTTGCGCGCTGGTCGAAGTCTCGTGGCCCTCTGTCAGAATCCAGAGTTTCAAGAAGATCAGAGGGGGTCAAAATTTCGGCCAAAAACGACAGTGTTACCCCTTATGTTTTTTTTCAGGTCAAAACTTTGACATCCGATATCTCGGCTCTGGAAGGGTCTAGAGCCTCCATTTTTGCGCGCTGGTCGAAGTCTTGTGGCCCTCTGTCAGAATCCAGAGTTTCAAGAAGATCGGAGGGGGTCAAAATTTCGGCCAAAAACGACAGTGTTACCCCTTATGTTTTTTTTTTCAGGTCAAAACTTTGACATCCGATATCTCGGCTCTGGAAGGGTCTAGAGCCTCCATTTTTGCGCGCTGGTCGAAGTCTCGTGGCCCTCTGTCAGAATCCAGAGTTTCAAGAAGATCGGAGGGGGTCAAAATTTTGGCAAAAAACGACAGTGTTACCCCTTATGTTTTTTTTTTCAGGTCAAAACTTTGACATCCGATATCTCGGCTCTGAAGGGTCTAGAGCCTCCATTTTTGCGCGCTGGTCGAAGTCTCGTGGCCCTCTGTCAGAATCCAGAGTTTCAAGAAGATCGGAGGGGGTCAAATTTTCGGCCAAAAACGACAGTGTTACCCCTTATGTTTTTTTTTCAGGTCAAAACTTTGACATCCGATATCTCGGCTCTGGAAGGGTCTAGAGCCTCCATTTTTGCGCGCTGGTCGAAGTCTCGTGGCCCTCTGTCAGAATCCAGAGTTTCAAGAAGATCGGAGGGGGTCAAAATTTCGGCCAAAAACGACAGTGTTACCCCTTATGTTTTTTTTTTCAGGTCAAAACTTTGACATCCGATATCTCGGCTCTGGAAGGGTCTAGAGCCTCCATTTTTGCGCGCTGGTCGAAGTCTCGTGGCCCTCTGTCAGAATCCAGAGTTTCAAGAAGATCGGAGGGGGTCAAAATTTCGGCCAAAAACGACAGTGTTACCCCTTATGTTTTTTTTTTCAGGTCAAAACTTTGACATCCGATATCTCGGCTCTGGAAGGGTCTAGAGCCTCCATTTTTGCGCGCTGGTCGAAGTCTCGTGGCCCTCTGTCAGAATCCAGAGTTTCAAGAAGATCGGAGGGGGTCAAAATTTCGGCCAAAAATGACAGTGTTACCCCTTATGTTTTTTTTTTCAGGTCAAAACTTTGACATCCGATATCTCGGCTCTGGAAGGGTCTAGAGCCTCCATTTTTGCGCGCTGGTCGAAGTCTCGTGGCCCTCTGTCAGAATCCAGAGTTTCAAGAAGATCGGAGGGGGTCAAATTTTCGGCCAAAAACGACAGTGTTACCCCTTATGTTTTTTTTTCAGGTCAAAACTTTGACATCCGATATCTCGGCTCTGGAAGGGTCTAGAGCCTCCATTTTTGCGCGCTGGTCGAAGTCTCGTGGCCCTCTGTCAGAATCCAGAGTTTCAAGAAGATCAGAGGGGGTCAAAATTTCGGCCAAAAACGACAGTGTTACCCCTTATGTTTTTTTTTTCAGGTCAAAACTTTGACATCCGATATCTCGGCTCTGGAAGGGTCTAGAGCCTCCATTTTTGCGCGCTGGTCGAAGTCTCGTGGCCTTCTGTCAGAATCCAGAGTTTCAAGAAGATCGGAGGGGGTCAAAATTTCGGCCAAAAACGACAGTGTTACCCCTTATGTTTTTTTTTTCAGGTCAAAACTTTGACATCCAATATCTCGGCTCTGGAAGGGTCTAGAGCCTCCATTTTTGCGCGCTGGTCGAAGTCTCGTGGCCCTCTGTCAGAATCCAGAGTTTCAAGAAGATCGGAGGGGGTCAAAATTTTGGCAAAAAACGACAGTGTTACCCCTTATGTTTTTTTTTTCAGGTCAAAACTTTGACATCCGATATCTCGGCTCTGGAAGGGTCTAGAGCCTCCATTTTTGCGCGCTGGTCGAAGTCTCGTGGCCCTCTGTCAGAATCCAGAGTTTCAAGAAGATCGGAGGGGGTCAAAATTTCGGCCAAAAACGACAGTGTTACCCCTTATGTTTTTTTTTTCAGGTCAAAACTTTGACATCCGATATCTCGGCTCTGGAAGGGTCTAGAGCCTCCATTTTTGCGCGCTGGTCGAAGTCTCGTGGCCCTCTGTCAGAATCCAGAGTTTCAAGAAGATCGGAGGGGGTCAAATTTTCGGCCAAAAACGACAGTGTTACCCCTTATGTTTTTTTTTTCAGGTCAAAACTTTGACATCCGATATCTCGGCTCTGGAAGGGTCTAGAGCCTCCATTTTTGCGCGCTGGTCGAAGTCTCGTGGCCCTCTGTCAGAATCCAGAGTTTCAAGAAGATTGGAGGGGGTCAAAATTTTGGCCAAAAACGACAGTGTTACCCCTTATGTTTTTTTTTTCGGGTCAAAACTTTGACATCCGATATCTCGGCTCTGGAAGGGTCTAGAGCCTCCATTTTTGCGTGCTGGTCGAAGTCTCGTGGCCCTCTGTCAGAATCCAGAGTTTCAAGAAGATCGGAGGGGGTCAAAATTTTGGCCAAAAACGACAGTGTTACCCCTTATGTTTTTTTTTCAGGTCAAAACTTTGACATCCGATATCTCGGCTCTGGAAGGGTCTAGAGCCTCCATTTTTGCGCGCTGGTCGAAGTCTCGTGGCCCTCTGTCAGAATCCAGAGTTTCAAGAAGATCGGAGGGGGTCAAAATTTTGGCCAAAAACGACAGTGTTACCCCTTATGTTTTTTTTTTCGGGTCAAAACTTTGACATCCGATATCTCGGCTCTGGAAGGGTCTAGAGCCTCCATTTTTGCGCGCTGGTCGAAGTCTCGTGGCCCTCTGTCAGAATCCAGAGTTTCAAGAAGATCGGAGGGGGTCAAAATTTCGGCCAAAAATGACAGTGTTACCCCTTATGTTTTTTTTTCAGGTCAAAACTTTGACATCCGATATCTCGGCTCTGGAAGGGTCTAGAGCCTCCATTTTTGCGCGCTGGTCGAAGTCTCGTGGCCCTCTGTCAGAATCCAGAGTTTCAAGAAGATCGGAGGGGGTCAAATTTTCGGCCAAAAACGACAGTGTTACCCCTTATGTTTTTTTTTCAGGTCAAAACTTTGACATCCGATATCTCGGCTCTGGAAGGGTCTAGAGCCTCCATTTTTGCGCGCTGGTCGAAGTCTCGTGGCCCTCTGTCAGAATCCAGAGTTTCAAGAAGATCGGAGGGGGTCAAATTTTCGGCCAAAAACGACAGTGTTACCCCTTTTGTTTTTTTTTCAGGTCAAAACTTTGACATCCGATATCTCGGCTCTGGAAGGGTCTAGAGCCTCCATTTTTGCGCGCTGGTCGAAGTCTCGTGGCCTTCTGTCAGAATCCAGAGTTTCAAGAAGATCGGAGGGGGTCAAAATTTCGGCCAAAAACGACAGTGTTACCCCTTATGTTTTTTTTTTTCAGGTCAAAACTTTGACATCCGATATCTCGGCTCTGGAAGGGTCTAGAGCCTCCATTTTTGCACGCTGGTCGAAGTCTCGTGGCCCTCTGTCAGAATCCAGAGTTTCAAGAAGATCGGAGGGGGTCAAAATTTTGGCAAAAAACGACAGTGTTACCCCTTATGTTTTTTTTTCAGGTCAAAACTTTGACATCCGATATCTCGGCTCTGGAAGGGTCTAGAGCCTCCATTTTTGCGCGCTGGTCGAAGTCTCGTGGCCCTCTGTCAGAATCCAGAGTTTCAAGAAGATCGGAGGGGGTCAAAATTTCGGCCAAAAACGACAGTGTTACCCCTTATGTTTTTTTTTTCAGGTCAAAACTTTGACATCCGATATCTCGGCTCTGGAAGGGTCTAGAGCCTCCATTTTTGCGCGCTGGTCGAAGTCTCGTGGCCCTCTGTCAGAATCCAGAGTTTCAAGAAGATCGGAGGGGGTCAAATTTTCGGCCAAAAACGACAGTGTTACCCCTTATGTTTTTTTTTCAGGTCAAAAGTTTGACATCCGATATCTCGGCTCTGGAAGGGTCTAGAGCCTCCATTTTTGCGCGCTGGTCGAAGTCTCGTGGCCCTCTGTCAGAATCCAGAGTTTCAAGAAGATCGGAGGGGGTCAAAATTTTGGCCAAAAACGACAGTGTTACCCCTTATGTTTTTTTTTTCGGGTCAAAACTTTGACATCCGATATCTCGGCTCTGGAAGGGTCTAGAGCCTCCATTTTTGCGTGCTGGTCGAAGTCTCGTGGCCCTCTGTCAGAATCCAGAGTTTCAAGAAGATCGGAGGGGGTCAAAATTTTGGCCAAAAACGACAGTGTTACCCCTTATGTTTTTTTTTCAGGTCAAAACTTTGACATCCGATATCTCGGCTCTGGAAGGGTCTAGAGCCTCCATTTTTGCGCGCTGGTCGAAGTCTCGTGGCCCTCTGTCAGAATCCAGAGTTTCAAGAAGATCGGAGGGGGTCAAAATTTCGGCCAAAAACGACAGAGTTACCCCTTATGTTTTTTTTTTCAGGTCAAAACTTTGACATCCGATATCTCGGCTCTGGAAGGGTCTAGAGCCTCCATTTTTGCGCGCTGGTCG
This sequence comes from Cyprinella venusta, assembly GCA_038021265.1. Lineage (NCBI taxonomy): Eukaryota > Metazoa > Chordata > Actinopteri > Cypriniformes > Leuciscidae > Cyprinella > Cyprinella venusta. The sequence continues at coordinate 1,115,236 of CM075868.1, forward strand.
AAGTCTCGTGGCCTTCTGTCAGAATCCAGAGTTTCAAGAAGATCGGAGGGGGTCAAAATTTCGGCCAAAAACGACAGTGTTACCCCTTATGTTTTTTTTTTCAGGTCAAAACTTTGACATCCAATATCTCGGCTCTGGAAGGGTCTAGAGCCTCCATTTTTGCGCGCTGGTCGAAGTCTCGTGGCCCTCTGTCAGAATCCAGAGTTTCAAGAAGATCGGAGGGGGTCAAAATTTTGTCAAAAAACGACAGTGTTACCCCTTATGTTTTTTTTTCAGGTCAAAACTTTGACATCCGATATCTCGGCTCTGGAAGGGTCTAGAGCCTCCATTTTTGCGCGCTGGTCGAAGTCTCGTGGCCCTCTGTCAGAATCCAGAGTTTCAAGAAGATCGGAGCGGGTCAAAATTTTGGCCAAAAACGACAGTGTTACCCCTTATGTTTTTTTTTTCGGGTCAAAACTTTGACATCCGATATCTCGGCTCTGGAAGGGTCTAGAGCCTCCATTTTTGCGTGCTGGTCGAAGTCTCGTGGCCCTCTGTCAGAATCCAGAGTTTCAAGAAGATCGGAGGGGGTCAAAATTTTGGCCAAAAACGACAGTGTTACCCCTTATGTTTTTTTTTCAGGTCAAAACTTTGACATCCGATATCTCGGCTCTGGAAGGGTCTAGAGCCTCCATTTTTGCGCGCTGGTCGAAGTCTCGTGGCCCTCTGTCAGAATCCAGAGTTTCAAGAAGATCGGAGGGGGTCAAAATTTCGGCCAAAAACGACAGTGTTACCCCTTATGTTTTTTTTTCAGGTCAAAACTTTGACATCCGATATCTCGGCTCTGGAAGGGTCTAGAGCCTCCATTTTTGCGCGCTGGTCGAAGTCTCGTGGCCCTCTGTCAGAATCCAGAGTTTCAAGAAGATCGGAGGGGGTCAAAATTTTGGCCAAAAACGACAGTGTTACCCCTTATGTTTTTTTTTTCAGGTCAAAACTTTGACATCCGATATCTCGGCTCTGGAAGGGTCTAGAGCCTCCATTTTTGCGCGCTGGTCGAAGTCTCGTGGCCCTCTGTCAGAATCCAGAGTTTCAAGAAGATCGGAGGGGGTCAAATTTTCGGCCAAAAACGACAGTGTTACCCCTTATGTTTTTTTTTTTCGGGTCAAAACTTTGACATCCGATATCTCGGCTCTGGAAGGGTCTAGAGCCTCCATTTTTGCGTGCTGGTCGAAGTCTCGTGGCCCTCTGTCAGAATCCAGAGTTTCAAGAAGATCGGAGGGGGTCAAAATTTTGGCCAAAAACGACAGTGTTACCCCTTATGTTTTTTTTTCAGGTCAAAACTTTGACATCCGATATCTCGGCTCTGGAAGGGTCTAGAGCCTCCATTTTTGCGCGCTGGTCGAAGTCTCGTGGCCCTCTGTCAGAATCCAGAGTTTCAAGAAGATCGGAGGGGGTCAAAATTTCGGCCAAAAACGACAGTGTTACCCCTTATGTTTTTTTTTTCAGGTCAAAACTTTGACATCCGATATCTCGGCTCTGGAAGGGTCTAGAGCCTCCATTTTTGCGCGCTGGTCGAAGTCTCGTGGCCCTCTGTCAGAATCCAGAGTTTCAAGAAGATCGGAGGGGGTCAAAATTTCGGCCAAAAACGACAGTGTTACCCCTTATGTTTTTTTTTCAGGTCAAAACTTTGACATCCGATATCTCGGCTCTGGAAGGGTCTAGAGCCTCCATTTTTGCGCGCTGGTCGAAGTCTCGTGGCCCTCTGTCAGAATCCAGAGTTTCAAGAAGATCAGAGGGGGTCAAATTTTCGGCCAAAAACGACAGTGTTACCCCTTATGTTTTTTTTTTCAGGTCAAAACTTTGACATCCGATATCTCGGCTCTGGAAGGGTCTAGAGCCTCCATTTTTGCGCGCTGGTCGAAGTCTCATGGCCCTCTGTCAGAATCCAGAGTTTCAAGAAGATCGGAGGGGGTCAAAATTTCGGCCAAAATGACAGTGTTACCCCTTATGTTTTTTTTTCAGGTCAAAACTTTGACATCCGATATCTCGGCTCTGGAAGGGTCTAGAGCCTCCATTTTTGCGCGCTGGTCGAAGTCTCGTGGCCCTCTGTCAGAATCCAGAGTTTCAAGAAGATCGGAGGGGGTCAAAATTTCGGCCAAAAACGACAGTGTTACCCCTTATGTTTTTTTTTCAGGTCAAAACTTTGACATCCGATATCTCGGCTCTGGAAGGGTCTAGAGCCTCCATTTTTGCGCGCTGGTCGAAGTCTCGTGGCCCTCTGTCAGAATCCAGAGTTTCAAGAAGAACGGAGGGGGTCAAATTTTCGGCCAAAAACGACAGTGTTACCCCTTATGTTTTTTTTTCAGGTCAAAACTTTGACATCCGATATCTCGGCTCTGGAAGGGTCTAGAGCCTCCATTTTTGCGCGCTGGTCGAAGTCTCGTGGCCCTCTGTCAGAATCCAGAGTTTCAAGAAGATCGGAGGGGGTCAAAATTTCGGCCAAAAACGACAGTGTTACCCCTTATGTTTTTTTTTTCAGGTCAAAACTTTGACATCCGATATCTCGGCTCTGGAAGGGTCTAGAGCCTCCATTTTTGCGCGCTGGTCGAAGTCTCGTGGCCTTCTGTCAGAATCCAGAGTTTCAAGAAGATCGGAGGGGGTCAAAATTTCGGCCAAAAACGACAGTGTTACCCCTTATGTTTTTTTTTTCAGGTCAAAACTTTGACATCCGATATCTCGGCTCTGGAAGGGTCTAGAGCCTCCATTTTTGCGCGCTGGTCGAAGTCTCATGGCCTTCTGTCAGAATCCAGAGTTTCAAGAAGATCGGAGGGGGTCAAAATTTTGGCCAAAAACGACAGTGTTACCCCTTATGTTTTTTTTTCGGGTCAAAACTTTGACATCCGATATCTCGGCTCTGGAAGGGTCTAGAGCCGCCATTTTTGCGCGCTGGTCAAAGTCTCGTGGCCCTCTGTCAGAATCCAGAGTTTCAAGAAGATCGGAGGGGGTCAAAATTTCGGCCAAAAAAAAAAATGACAGTGTTACCCCTTATATTTTTTTTTCAGGTCCAAATCATTTTTTTTTTGGCCGAAATTTTGACCCCCTCCGATCTTCTTGAAACTCTGGATTCTGACAGAGGGCCACGAGACTTCGACCAGCGTGCAAAAATGGAGGCTCTAGACCCTTCCAGAGCCGAGATATCGAAGGTCAAAATTTGGACCTGAAAAAAAAAAACATAAGGGGTAACACTGTCATTTTTTTTTTTGGCCGAAATTTTGACCCCCTCCGATCTTTTTGAAACTCTGGATTCTGACAGAGGGCCACGAGACTTCGACCAGCGTGCAAAAATGGAGGCTCTAGACCCTTCCAGAGCCGAGATATCGAAGGTCAAAATTTGGACCTGAAAAAAAAACATAAGGGGTAACACTGTCATTTTTTTTTTTTGGCCGAAATTTTGACCCCCTCCGATCTTCTTGAAACTCTGGATTCTGACAGAGGGCCACGAGACTTCGACCAGCGTGCAAATATGGAGGCTCTAGACCCTTCCAGAGCCGAGATATCGAAGGTCAAAATTTGGACCTGAAAAAAAAACATAAGGGGTAAAACTGTCATTTTTTTTTTTTGGCCGAAATTTTGACCCCCTCCGATCTTCTTGAAACTCTGGATTCTGACAGAGGGCCACGAGACTTCGAAAAGCGCGCAAAAATGGAGGCTCTAGACCCTTCCAGAGCCGAGATATCGAAGGTCAAAATTTGGACCTGAAAAAAAACATAAGGGGTAACACTGTCATTTTTTTTTTTGGCCGAAATTTTGACCCCCTCCGATCTTCTTGAAATTCTGGATTCTGACAGAGGGCCACGAGACTTCGACCAGCGCGCAAAAATGGAGGCTCTAGACCCTTCCAGAGCCGAGATATCGAAGGTCAAAATTTGGACCTGAAAAAAAAAACATAAGGGGTAACACTGTCATTTTTTTTTTGGCCGAAATTTTGACCCCCTCCGATCTTCTTGAAATTCTGGATTCTGACAGAGGGCCACGAGACTTCGACCAGCGTGCAAAAATGGAGGCTCTAGACCCTTCCAGAGCCGAGATATCGAAGGTCAAAATTTGGACCTGAAAAAAAAAACATAAGGGGTAACACTGTCATTTTTTTTTTTGGCCGAAATTTTGACCCCCTCCGATGTTTTTGAAACTCTGGATTCTGACAGAGGGCCACGAGACTTCGACCAGCGCGCAAAAATGGAGGCTCTAGACCCTTCCAGAGCCGAGATATCGAAGGTCAAAATTTGGACCTGAAAAAAAAACATAAGGGGTAACACTGTCATTTTTTTTTTGGCCGAAATTTTGACCCCCTCCGATCTTCTTGAAATTCTGGATTCTGACAGAGGGCCACGAGACTTCGACCAGTGTGCAAAAATGGAGGCTCTAGACCCTTCCAGAGCCGAGATATCGAAGGTTAAAATTTGGACCTGAAAAAAAAAACATGAGGGGTAACACTGTCATTTTTTTTGGCCGAAATTTTGACCCCCTCCGATCTTCTTGAAATTCTGGATTCTGACAGAGGGCCACGAGACTTCGACCAGCGCGCAAAAATGGAGGCTCTAGACCCTTCCAGAGCCGAGATATCGAAGGTCAAAATTTGGACCTGAAAAAAAAAACATAAGGGGTAACACTGTCATTTTTTTTTTGGCCGAAATTTTGACCCTCTCAGATCTTCTTGAAACTCTGGATTCTGACAGAGGGCCAAGAAACTTCGACCAGCGTGCAAAAATGGAGGCTCTAAACCCTTCCAGAGCCGAGATATCGAAGGTCAAAATTTGGACCTGAAAAAAAAAACATAAGGGGTAACACTGTCATTTTTTTTTTGGCCGAAATTTTGACCCCCTCCGATGTTTTTGAAACTCTGGATTCTGACAGAGGGACACGAAACTTCGACCAGCGTGCAAAAATGTAGGCTCTAGACCCTTCCAGAGCCGAGATATCGAAGGTCAAAATTTGGACCTGAAAAAAAAAACATAAGGGGTAACACTGTCATTTTTTTTTTTGGCCGAAATTTTGACCCCCTCCGATCTTCTTGAAATTCTGGATTCTGACAGAGGGCCACGAGACATCGACCAGCGCGCAAAAATGGAGGCTCTAGACCCTTCCAGAGCCGAGATATCGAAGGTCAAAATTTGGACCTGAAAAAAAAACATAAGGGGTAACACTGTCATTTTTTTTTTTGGCCGAAATTTTGACCCCCTCCGATCTTCTTGAAACTCTGGATTCTGACAGAGGGCCACGAGACTTCGAAAAGCGCGCAAAAATGGAGGCTCTAGACCCTTCCAGAGCCGAGATATCGAAGGTCAAAATTTGGACCTGAAAAAAAACATAAGGGGTAACACTGTCATTTTTTTTTTTGGCCGAAATTTTGACCCCCTCCGATCTTCTTGAAATTCTGGATTCTGACAGAGGGCCACGAGACTTCGACCAGCGCGCAAAAATGGAGGCTCTAGACCCTTCCAGAGCCGAGATATCGAAGGTCAAAATTTGGACCTGAAAAAAAAAACATAAGGGGTAACACTGTCATTTTTTTTTTGGCCGAAATTTTGACCCCCTCCGATCTTCTTGAAATTCTGGATTCTGACAGAGGGCCACGAGACTTCGACCAGCGTGCAAAAATGGAGGCTCTAGACCCTTCCAGAGCCGAGATATCGAAGGTCAAAATTTGGACCTGAAAAAAAAAACATAAGGGGTAACACTGTCATTTTTTTTTTTGGCCGAAATTTTGACCCCCTCCGATGTTTTTGAAACTCTGGATTCTGACAGAGGGCCACGAGACTTCGACCAGCGCGCAAAAATGGAGGCTCTAGACCCTTCCAGAGCCGAGATATCGAAGGTCAAAATTTGGACCTGAAAAAAAAACATAAGGGGTAACACTGTCATTTTTTTTTTGGCCGAAATTTTGACCCCCTCCGATCTTCTTGAAATTCTGGATTCTGACAGAGGGCCACGAGACTTCGACCAGTGTGCAAAAATGGAGGCTCTAGACCCTTCCAGAGCCGAGATATCGAAGGTTAAAATTTGGACCTGAAAAAAAAAACATGAGGGGTAACACTGTCATTTTTTTTGGCCGAAATTTTGACCCCCTCCGATCTTCTTGAAATTCTGGATTCTGACAGAGGGCCACGAGACTTCGACCAGCGCGCAAAAATGGAGGCTCTAGACCCTTCCAGAGCCGAGATATCGAAGGTCAAAATTTGGACCTGAAAAAAAAAACATAAGGGGTAACACTGTCATTTTTTTTTTGGCCGAAATTTTGACCCTCTCAGATCTTCTTGAAACTCTGGATTCTGACAGAGGGCCAAGAAACTTCGACCAGCGTGCAAAAATGGAGGCTCTAAACCCTTCCAGAGCCGAGATATCGAAGGTCAAAATTTGGACCTGAAAAAAAAAACATAAGGGGTAACACTGTCATTTTTTTTTTGGCCGAAATTTTGACCCCCTCCGATGTTTTTGAAACTCTGGATTCTGACAGAGGGCCACGAGACTTCGACCAGCGTGCAAAAATGGAGGCTCTAGACCCTTCCAAAGCCGAGATATCGAAGGTCAAAATTTGGACCTGAAAAAAAAACATAAGGGGTAACACTGTCATTTTTTTTTTGGCCGAAATTTTGACCCCCTCCGATCTTCTTGAAACTCTGGATTCTGACAGAGGGACACGAAACTTCGACCAGCGTGCAAAAATGTAGGCTCTAGACCCTTCCAGAGCCGAGATATCGAAGGTCAAAATTTGGACCTGAAAAAAAAAACATAAGGGGTAACACTGTCATTTTTTTTTTTGGCCGAAATTTTGACCCCCTCCGATCTTCTTGAAATTCTGGATTCTGACAGAGGGCCACGAGACATCGACCAGCGCGCAAAAATGGAGGCTCTAGACCCTTCCAGAGCCGAGATATCGAAGGTCAAAATTTGGACCTGAAAAAAAAACATAAGGGGTAACACTGTCATTTTTTTTTTGGCCGAAATTTTGACCCCCTCCGATCTTCTTGAAACTCTGGATTCTGACAGAGGGCCACGAGACTTCGATCAGCGTGCAAAAATGGAGGCTCTAGACCCTTCCAGAGCCGAGATATCGAAGGTCAAAATTTGGACCTGAAAAAAAAAACATAAGGGGTAACACTGTCATTTTTTTTTTTTGGCCGAAATTTTGACCCCCTCCGATCTTCTTGAAATTCTGGATTCTGACAGAGGGCCATGAGACTTCGACCAGCGTGCAAAAATGGAGGCTCTAGACCCTTCCAGAGCCGAGATATCGAAGGTCAAAATTTGGACCTGAAAAAAAAACATAAGGGGTAACACTGTCTTTTTTTTTTTTGGCCGAAATTTTGACCCCCTCCGATCTTCTTGAAATTCTGGATTCTGACAGAGGGCCACGAGACTTCGATCAGCGCGCAAAAATGGAGGCTCTAGACCCTTCCAGAGCCGAGATATCGAAGGTCAAAATTTGGACCTGAAAAAAAAAACATAAGGGGTAACACTGTCATTTTTTTTTTTTTGGCCGAAATTTTGACCCCCTCCGATCTTCTTGAAATTCTGGAGTCTGACAGAGGGCCACGAGACTCCGACCAGCGCGCAAAAATGGAGGCTCTAGACCCTTCCAGAGCCGAGATATCGAAGGTCAAAATTTGGACCTGAAAAAAAAAACATAAGGGGTAACACTGTCATTTTTTTTTTTTGGCCGAAATTTTGACCCCCTCCGATCTTCTTGAAATTCTGGATTCTGACAGAGGGCCACGAGACTTCGACCAGCGCGCAAAAATGGAGACTCTAGACCCTTCCAGAGCCGAGATATCGAAGGTCAAAATTTGGACCTGAAAAAAAAAACATAAGGGGTAACACTGTCGTTTTTTTTTTTTGGCCGAAATTTTGACCCCCTCCGATCTTCTTGAAATTCTGGATTCTGACAGAGGGCCACGAGACTTCGACCAGCGCGCAAAAATGGAGGCTCTAGACCCTTCCAGAGCCGAGATATCGAAGGTCAAAATTTGGACCAGAAAAAAAAAACATAAGGGGTAACACTGTCATTTTTTTTTTGGCCGAAATTTTGACCCTCTCAGATCTTCTTGAAACTCTGGATTCTGACAGAGGGCCAAGAAACTTCGACCAGCGTGCAAAAATGGAGGCTCTAGACCCTTCCAGAGCCGAGATATCGAAGGTCAAAATTTGGACCTGAAAAAAAAACATAAGGGGTAACACTGTCATTTTTTTTTTTTGGCCGAAATTTTGACCCCCTCCGATCTTCTTGAAATTCTGGATTCTGACAGAGGGCCACGAGACTTCGACCAGCGCGCAAAAATGGAGGCTCTAGACCCTTCCAGAGCCGAGATATCGAAGGTCAAAATTTGGACCTGAAAAAAAAACATAAGGGGTAACACTGTCGTTTTTTTTTTTTGGCCGAAATTTTGACCCCCTCCGATCTTCTTGAAATTCTGGATTCTGACAGAGGGCCACGAGACTTCGACCAGCGCGCAAAAATGGAGGCTCTAGACCCTTCCAAAGCCGAGATATCGAAGGTCAAAATTTGGACCTGAAAAAAAAACATAAGGGGTAACACTGTCATTTTTTTTTTGGCCGAAATTTTGACCCCCTCCGATCTTCTTGAAATTCTGGATTCTGACAGAGGGCCACGAGACTTCGACCAGCGCGCAAAAATGGAGGCTCTAGACCCTTCCAGAGCCGAGATATCGAAGGTCAAAATTTGGACCTGAAAAAAAAACATAAGGGGTAACACTGTCATTTTTTTTTTGGCCGAAATTTTGACCCCCTCCGATGTTTTTGAAACTCTGGATTCTGACAGAGGGCCACGAGACTTCGACCAGCGTGCAAAAATGGAGGCTCTAGACCCTTCCAAAGCCGAGATATCGAAGGTCAAAATTTGGACCTGAAAAAAAACATAAGGGGTAACACTGTCATTTTTTTTTTGGCCGAAATTTTGACCCCCTCCGATCTTCTTGAAACTCTGGATTCTGACAGAGGGACACGAAACTTCGACCAGCGTGCAAAAATGTAGGCTCTAGACCCTTCCAGAGCCGAGATATCGAAGGTCAAAATTTGGACCTGAAAAAAAAAACATAAGGGGTAACACTGTCATTTTTTTTTTTGGCCGAAATTTTGACCCCCTCCGATCTTCTTGAAATTCTGGATTCTGACAGAGGGCCACGAGACATCGACCAGCGCGCAAAAATGGAGGCTCTAGACCCTTCCAGAGCCGAGATATCGAAGGTCAAAATTTGGACCTGAAAAAAAAACATAAGGGGTAACACTGTCATTTTTTTTTTTGGCCGAAATTTTGACCCCCTCCGATCTTCTTGAAACTCTGGATTCTGACAGAGGGCCACGAGACTTCGATCAGCGTGCAAAAATGGAGGCTCTAGACCCTTCCAGAGCCGAGATATCGAAGGTCAAAATTTGGACCTGAAAAAAAAAACATAAGGGGTAACACTGTCATTTTTTTTTTTTGGCCGAAATTTTGACCCCCTCCGATCTTCTTGAAATTCTGGATTCTGACAGAGGGCCATGAGACTTCGACCAGCGTGCAAAAATGGAGGCTCTAGACCCTTCCAGAGCCGAGATATCGAAGGTCAAAATTTGGACCTGAAAAAAAAACATAAGGGGTAACACTGTCTTTTTTTTTTTTGGCCGAAATTTTGACCCCCTCCGATCTTCTTGAAATTCTGGATTCTGACAGAGGGCCACGAGACTTCGATCAGCGCGCAAAAATGGAGGCTCTAGACCCTTCCAGAGCCGAGATATCGAAGGTCAAAATTTGGACCTGAAAAAAAAAACATAAGGGGTAACACTGTCATTTTTTTTTTTTGGCCGAAATTTTGACCCCCTCCGATCTTCTTGAAATTCTGGAGTCTGACAGAGGGCCACGAGACTCCGACCAGCGCGCAAAAATGGAGGCTCTAGACCCTTCCAGAGCCGAGATATCGAAGGTCAAAATTTGGACCTGAAAAAAAACCATAAGGGGTAACACTGTCATTTTTTTTTTTTGGCCGAAATTTTGACCCCCTCCGATCTTCGTGAAATTCTGGATTCTGACAGAGGGCCACGAGACTTCGACCAGCGCGCAAAAATGGAGGCTCTAGACCCTTCCAGAGCCGAGATATCGAAGGTCAAAATTTGGACCTGAAAAAAAAACATAAGGGGTAACACTGTCATTTTTTTTTTGGCCGAAATTTTGACCCCCTCCGATCTTCTTGAAATTCTGGATTCTGACAGAGGGCCACGAGACTTCGACCAGCGCGCAAAAATGGAGGCTCTAGACCCTTCCAGAGCCGAGATATCGAAGGTCAAAATTTGGACCTGAAAAAAAACATAAGGGGTAACACTGTCATTTTTTTTTTTTGGCCGAAATTTTGACCCCCTCCGATCTTCTTGAAATTCTGGATTCTGACAGAGGGCCACGAGACTTCGACCAGCGCGCAAAAATGGAGGCTCTAGACCCTTCCAGAGCCAAGATATCGAAGGTCAAAATTTGGACCTGAAAAAAAAACATAAGGGGTAACACTGTCATTTTTTTTTTGGCCAAAATTTTGACCCCCTCCGATCTTTTTGAAACTCTGGATTCTGACAGAGGGCCACGAGACTTCGACCAGCGTGCAAAAATGGAGGCTCTAGACCCTTCCAGAGCCGAGATATCGAAGGTCAAAATTTGGACCTGAAAAAAAAACATAAGGGGTAACACTGTCATTTTTTTTGGCCGAAATTTTGACCCCCTCCGATCTTCTTGAAATTCTGGATTCTGACAGAGGGCCACGAGACTTCGACCAGCGCGCAAAAATGGAGGCTCTAGACCCTTCCAGAGCCGAGATATCGAAGGCCAAAATTTTGACCTGAAAAAAAAACATAAGGGGTAACACTGTCATTTTTTTTTTTGGCCGAAATTTTGACCCCCTCCGATCTTCTTGAAACTCTGGATTCTGACAGAGGGCCACGAGACTTCGACCAGCGCGCAAAAATGGAGGCTCTAGACCCTTCCAGAGCCGAGATATCGGATGTCAAAGTTTTGACCTGAAAAAAAAAACATAAGGGGTAACACTGTCGTTTTTGGCCGAAATTTTGACCCCCTCCGATCTTCTTGAAATTCTGGATTCTGACAGAGGGCCACGAGTCTTCGACCAGCGCGCAAAAATGGAGGCTCTACACCCTTCCAGAGCCGAGATATCGGATGTCAAAGTTTTGACCTGAAAAAAAAACATAAGGGGTAACGCTGTCAATTTTTTTTTTGGCCGAAATTTTGACCCCCTCCGATCTTCTTGAAACTCTGGATTCTGACAGAGGGCCACGAGACTTCGACCAGCGTGCAAAAATGGAGGCTCTAGACCCTTCCAGAGCCGAGATATCGAAGGTCAAAATTTGGACCTGAAAAAAAAACATAAGGGGTAACACTGTCATTTTTTTTTGGCCGAAATTTTGACCCCCTCCGATCTTCTTGAAATTCTGGATTCTGACAGAGGGCCACAAGACTTCGACCAGCGCGCAAAAATGGAGGCTCTAGACCCTTCCAGAGCCGAGATATCGAAGGTCAAAATATGGACCTGAAAAAAAAAAACATAAGGGGTAACACTGTCATTTTTTTTTTTTGGCCGAAATTTTGACCCCCTCCGATCTTCTTGAAATTCTGGATTCTGACAGAGGGCCACGAGACTTCGACCAGCGCGCAAAAATGGAGGCTCTAGACCCTTCCAGAGCCGAGATATCGAAGGTCAAAATTTGGACCTGAAAAAAAAACATAAGGGGTAACACTGTCATTTTTTTTTTTTGGCCGAAATTTTGACCCCCTCCGATCTTCTTGAAATTCTGGATTCTGACAGAGGGCCACGAGACTTCGACCAGCGCGCAAAAATGGAGGCTCTAGACCCTTCCAGAGCCGAGATATCGAAGGTCAAAATTTGGACCTGAAAAAAAAACATAAGGGGTAACACTGTCATTTTTTTTTTTGGCCGAAATTTTGACCCCCTCCGATCTTCTTGAAATTCTGGATTCTGACAGAGGGCCACGAGACTTCGACCAGCGTGAAAAAATGGAGGCTCTAGACCCTTCCAGAGCCGAGATATCGAAGGTCAAAATTTGGACCTGAAAAAAAAACATACGGGGTAACACTGTTATTATTTTTTTTTGGCCGAAATTTTGACCCCCTCCGATCTTTTTGAAACTCTGGATTCTGACAGAGGGCCACGAGACTTCGACCAGCGTGCAAAAATGGAGGCTCTAGACACTTCCAGAGCCGAGATATCGAAGGTCAAAATTTGGACCTGAAAAAGAAACATAAGGGGTAACACTGTCATTTTTTTTTGGCCGAAATTTTAACCCCCTCCGATCTTCTTGAAATTCTGGATTCTGACAGAGGGCCACGAGACTTCGACCAGCGCGCAAAAATGGAGGCTCTAGACCCTTCCAGAGCCGAGATATCGAAGGTCAAAATTTGGACCTGAAAAAAAAACATAAGGGGTAACACTGTCATTTTTATTTTTTGGCCGAAATTTTGACCCCCTCCGATCTTCTTGAAATTCTGGATTCTGACAGAGGGCCACGAGACATCGACCAGCGCGCAAAAATGGAGGCTCTAGACCCTTCCAGAGCCGAGATATCGAAGGTCAAAATTTGGACCTGAAAAAAAAAACATAAGGGGTAACACTGTCATTTTTTTTTTGGCCGAAATTTTGACCCCCTCCGATCTTCTTGAAACTCTGGATTCTGACAGAGGGACACGAAACTTCGACCAGCGTGCAAAAATGGAGGCTCTAGACCCTTCCAGAGCCGAGATATCGAAGGTCAAAATTTGGACCTGAAAAAAAACATAAGGGGTAACACTGTCATTTTTTTTTTTTGGCCGAAATTTTGACCCCCTCCGATCTTCTTGAAATTCTGGATTCTGACAGAGGGCCACGAGACTTCGACCAGCGTGCAAAAATGGAGGCTCTAGACCCTTCCAGAGCCGAGATATCGAAGGTCAAAATTTGGACCTGAAAAAAAAAACATAAGGGGTAACACTGTCATTTTTTTTTTTTGGCCGAAATTTTGACCCCCTCCGATCTTCTTGAAATTCTGGATTCTGACAGAGGGCCACGAGACTTCGACCAGCGCGCAAAAATGGAGGCTCTAGACCCTTCCAGAGCCGAGATATCGAAGGTCAAAATTTGGACCTGAAAAAAAAACATAAGGGGTAACACTGTCGTTTTTTTTTTTTGGCCGAAATTTTGACCCCCTCCGATCTTCTTGAAATTCTGGATTCTGACAGAGGGCCACGAGACTTCGACCAGCGCGCAAAAATGGAGGCTCTAGACCCTTCCAGAGCCGAGATATCGAAGGTCAAAATTTGGACCAGAAAAAAAAAACATAAGGGGTAACACTGTCATTTTTTTTTTGGCCGAAATTTTGACCCTCTCAGATCTTCTTGAAACTCTGGATTCTGACAGAGGGCCAAGAAACTTCGACCAGCGTGCAAAAATGGAGGCTCTAGACCCTTCCAGAGCCGAGATATCGAAGGTCAAAATTTGGACCTGAAAAAAAAACATAAGGGGTAACACTGTCATTTTTTTTTTTTGGCCGAAATTTTGACCCCCTCCGATCTTCTTGAAATTCTGGATTCTGACAGAGGGCCACGAGACTTCGACCAGCGCGCAAAAATGGAGGCTCTAGACCCTTCCAGAGCCGAGATATCGAAGGTCAAAATTTGGACCTGAAAAAAAAACATAAGGGGTAACACTGTCGTTTTTTTTTTTTGGCCGAAATTTTGACCCCCTCCGATCTTCTTGAAATTCTGGATTCTGACAGAGGGCCACGAGACTTCGACCAGCGCGCAAAAATGGAGGCTCTAGACCCTTCCAAAGCCGAGATATCGAAGGTCAAAATTTGGACCTGAAAAAAAAACATAAGGGGTAACACTGTCATTTTTTTTTTGGCCGAAATTTTGACCCCCTCCGATCTTCTTGAAATTCTGGATTCTGACAGAGGGCCACGAGACTTCGACCAGCGCGCAAAAATGGAGGCTCTAGACCCTTCCAGAGCCGAGATATCGAAGGTCAAAATTTGGACCTGAAAAAAAAAACATAAGGGGTAACACTGTCATTTTTTTTTTGGCCGAAATTTTGACCCTCTCAGATCTTCTTGAAACTCTGGATTCTGACAGAGGGCCAAGAAACTTCGACCAGCGTGCAAAAATGGAGGCTCTAGACCCTTCCAGAGCCGAGATATCGAAGGTCAAAATTTGGACCTGAAAAAAAAACATAAGGGGTAACACTGTCATTTTTTTTTTTGGCCGAAATTTTGACCCCCTCCGATGTTTTTGAAACTCTGGATTCTGACAGAGGGCCACGAGACTTCGACCAGCGTGCAAAAATGGAGGCTCTAGACCCTTCCAAAGCCGAGATATCGAAGGTCAAAATTTGGACCTGAAAAAAAAACATAAGGGGTAACACTGTCATTTTTTTTTTGGCCGAAATTTTGACCCCCTCCGATCTTCTTGAAACTCTGGATTCTGACAGAGGGACACGAAACTTCGACCAGCGTGCAAAAATGTAGGCTCTAGACCCTTCCAGAGCCGAGATATCGAAGGTCAAAATTTGGACCTGAAAAAAAAAACATAAGGGGTAACACTGTCATTTTTTTTTTTGGCCGAAATTTTGACCCCCTCCGATCTTCTTGAAATTCTGGATTCTGACAGAGGGCCACGAGACATCGACCAGCGCGCAAAAATGGAGGCTCTAGACCCTTCCAGAGCCGAGATATCGAAGGTCAAAATTTGGACCTGAAAAAAAAACATAAGGGGTAACACTGTCATTTTTTTTTTTGGCCGAAATTTTGACCCCCTCCGATCTTCTTGAAACTCTGGATTCTGACAGAGGGCCACGAGACTTCGATCAGCGTGCAAAAATGGAGGCTCTAGACCCTTCCAGAGCCGAGATATCGAAGGTCAAAATTTGGACCTGAAAAAAAAAACATAAGGGGTAACACTGTCATTTTTTTTTTTTGGCCGAAATTTTGACCCCCTCCGATCTTCTTGAAATTCTGGATTCTGACAGAGGGCCATGAGACTTCGACCAGCGTGCAAAAATGGAGGCTCTAGACCCTTCCAGAGCCGAGATATCGAAGGTCAAAATTTGGACCTGAAAAAAAAACATAAGGGGTAACACTGTCTT
Source organism: Cyprinella venusta (assembly GCA_038021265.1). Lineage (NCBI taxonomy): Eukaryota > Metazoa > Chordata > Actinopteri > Cypriniformes > Leuciscidae > Cyprinella > Cyprinella venusta. Next base: position 1,130,400 of record CM075868.1, read on the forward strand.
TTTTTTTTTTGGCCGAAATTTTGACCCCCTCCGATCTTCTTGAAATTCTGGATTCTGACAGAGGGCCACGAGACTTCGATCAGCGCGCAAAAATGGAGGCTCTAGACCCTTCCAGAGCCGAGATATCGAAGGTCAAAATTTGGACCTGAAAAAAAAAACATAAGGGGTAACACTGTCATTTTTTTTTTTTGGCCGAAATTTTGACCCCCTCCGATCTTCTTGAAATTCTGGAGTCTGACAGAGGGCCACGAGACTCCGACCAGCGCGCAAAAATGGAGGCTCTAGACCCTTCCAGAGCCGAGATATCGAAGGTCAAAATTTGGACCTGAAAAAAAACCATAAGGGGTAACACTGTCATTTTTTTTTTTTGGCCGAAATTTTGACCCCCTCCGATCTTCGTGAAATTCTGGATTCTGACAGAGGGCCACGAGACTTCGACCAGCGCGCAAAAATGGAGGCTCTAGACCCTTCCAGAGCCGAGATATCGAAGGTCAAAATTTGGACCTGAAAAAAAAACATAAGGGGTAACACTGTCATTTTTTTTTGGCCGAAATTTTGACCCCCTCCGATCTTCTTGAAATTCTGGATTCTGACAGAGGGCCACGAGACTTCGACCAGCGCGCAAAAATGGAGGCTCTAGACCCTTCCAGAGCCGAGATATCGAAGGTCAAAATTTGGACCTGAAAAAAAACATAAGGGGTAACACTGTCATTTTTTTTTTTTGGCCGAAATTTTGACCCCCTCCGATCTTCTTGAAATTCTGGATTCTGACAGAGGGCCACGAGACTTCGACCAGCGCGCAAAAATGGAGGCTCTAGACCCTTCCAGAGCCAAGATATCGAAGGTCAAAATTTGGACCTGAAAAAAAAACATAAGGGGTAACACTGTCATTTTTTTTTTGGCCAAAATTTTGACCCCCTCCGATCTTTTTGAAACTCTGGATTCTGACAGAGGGCCACGAGACTTCGACCAGCGTGCAAAAATGGAGGCTCTAGACCCTTCCAGAGCCGAGATATCGAAGGTCAAAATTTGGACCTGAAAAAAAAACATAAGGGGTAACACTGTCATTTTTTTTGGCCGAAATTTTGACCCCCTCCGATCTTCTTGAAATTCTGGATTCTGACAGAGGGCCACGAGACTTCGACCAGCGCGCAAAAATGGAGGCTCTAGACCCTTCCAGAGCCGAGATATCGAAGGCCAAAATTTTGACCTGAAAAAAAAACATAAGGGGTAACACTGTCATTTTTTTTTTTTTGGCCGAAATTTTGACCCCCTCCGATCTTCTTGAAACTCTGGATTCTGACAGAGGGCCACGAGACTTCGACCAGCGCGCAAAAATGGAGGCTCTAGACCCTTCCAGAGCCGAGATATCGGATGTCAAAGTTTTGACCTGAAAAAAAAAACATAAGGGGTAACACTGTCGTTTTTGGCCGAAATTTTGACCCCCTCCGATCTTCTTGAAATTCTGGATTCTGACAGAGGGCCACGAGTCTTCGACCAGCGCGCAAAAATGGAGGCTCTACACCCTTCCAGAGCCGAGATATCGGATGTCAAAGTTTTGACCTGAAAAAAAAACATAAGGGGTAACGCTGTCAATTTTTTTTTTTGGCCGAAATTTTGACCCCCTCCGATCTTCTTGAAACTCTGGATTCTGACAGAGGGCCACGAGACTTCGACCAGCGTGCAAAAATGGAGGCTCTAGACCCTTCCAGAGCCGAGATATCGAAGGTCAAAATTTGGACCTGAAAAAAAAACATAAGGGGTAACACTGTCATTTTTTTTTTGGCCGAAATTTTGACCCCCTCCGATCTTCTTGAAATTCTGGATTCTGACAGAGGGCCACAAGACTTCGACCAGCGCGCAAAAATGGAGGCTCTAGACCCTTCCAGAGCCGAGATATCGAAGGTCAAAATATGGACCTGAAAAAAAAAAACATAAGGGGTAACACTGTCATTTTTTTTTTTTTGGCCGAAATTTTGACCCCCTCCGATCTTCTTGAAATTCTGGATTCTGACAGAGGGCCACGAGACTTCGACCAGCGCGCAAAAATGGAGGCTCTAGACCCTTCCAGAGCCGAGATATCGAAGGTCAAAATTTGGACCTGAAAAAAAAACATAAGGGGTAACACTGTCATTTTTTTTTTTTGGCCGAAATTTTGACCCCCTCCGATCTTCTTGAAATTCTGGATTCTGACAGAGGGCCACGAGACTTCGACCAGCGCGCAAAAATGGAGGCTCTAGACCCTTCCAGAGCCGAGATATCGAAGGTCAAAATTTGGACCTGAAAAAAAAACATAAGGGGTAACACTGTCATTTTTTTTTTGGCCGAAATTTTGACCCCCTCCGATCTTCTTGAAATTCTGGATTCTGACAGAGGGCCACGAGACTTCGACCAGCGTGAAAAAATGGAGGCTCTAGACACTTCCAGAGCCGAGATATCGAAGGTCAAAATTTGGACCTGAAAAAAAAACATACGGGGTAACACTGTTATTATTTTTTTTTGGCCGAAATTTTGACCCCCTCCGATCTTTTTGAAACTCTGGATTCTGACAGAGGGCCACGAGACTTCGACCAGCGTGCAAAAATGGAGGCTCTAGACACTTCCAGAGCCGAGATATCGAAGGTCAAAATTTGGACCTGAAAAAAAAACATAAGGGGTAACACTGTCATTTTTATTTTTTGGCCGAAATTTTGACCCCCTCCGATCTTCTTGAAATTCTGGATTCTGACAGAGGGCCACGAGACATCGACCAGCGCGCAAAAATGGAGACTCTAGACCCTTCCAGAGCCGAGATATCGAAGGTCAAAATTTGGACCTGAAAAAAAAACATAAGGGGTAACACTGTCATTTTTTTTTTGGCCGAAATTTTGACCCCCTCCGATCTTCTTGAAATTCTGGATTCTGACAGAGGGCCACAAGACTTCGACCAGCGCGCAAAAATTGAGGCTCTAGACCCTTCCAGAGCCGAGATATCGAAGGTCAAAATATGGACCTGAAAAAAAAAAACATAAGGGGTAACACTGTCATTTTTTTTTGGCCGAAATTTTGACCCCCTCCGATCTTTTTGAAACTCTGGATTCTGACAGAGGGCCACGAGACTTCGACCAGCGTGCAAAAATGGAGGCTCTAGACCCTTCCAGAGCCAAGATAGCGAAGGTCAAAATTTGGACCTGAAAAAAAAACATAAGGGGTAACACTGTCATTTTTTTTTTGGCCAAAATTTTGACCCCCTCCGATCTTTTTGAAACTCTGGATTCTGACAGAGGGCCACGAGACTTCGACCAGCGTGCAAAAATGGAGGCTCTAGACCCTTCCAGAGCCGAGATATCGAAGGTCAAAATTTGGACCTGAAAAAAAAACATAAGGGGTAACACTGTCATTTTTTTTTTGGCCAAAATTTTGACCCCCTCCGATCTTTTTGAAACTCTGGATTCTGACAGAGGGCCACGAGACTTCGACCAGCGTGCAAAAATGGAGGCTCTAGACCCTTCCAGAGCCGAGATATCGAAGGTCAAAATTTGGACCTGAAAAAAAAACATAAGGGGTAACACTGTCATTTTTTTTGGCCGAAATTTTGACCCCCTCCGATCTTCTTGAAATTCTGGATTCTGACAGAGGGCCACGAGACTTCGACCAGCGCGCAAAAATGGAGGCTCTAGACCCTTCCAGAGCCGAGATATCGAAGGTCAAAATTTTGACCTGAAAAAAAAACATAAGGGGTAACACTGTCATTTTTTTTTTTGGCCGAAATTTTGACCCCCTCCGATCTTCTTGAAACTCTGGATTCTGACAGAGGGCCACGAGACTTCGACCAGCGCGCAAAAATGGAGGCTCTAGACCCTTCCAGAGCCGAGATATCGGATGTCAAATTTTTGACCTGAAAAAAAAAACATAAGGGGTAACACTGTCGTTTTTGGCCGAAATTTTGACCCCCTCCGATCTTCTTGAAATTCTGGATTCTGACAGAGGGCCACGAGTCTTCGACCAGCGCGCAAAAATGGAGGCTCTACACCCTTCCAGAGCCGAGATATCGGATGTCAAAGTTTTGACCTGAAAAAAAAACATAAGGGGTAACGCTGTCAATTTTTTTTTTGGCCGAAATTTTGACCCCCTCCGATCTTCTTGAAACTCTGGATTCTGACAGAGGGCCACGAGACTTCGACCAGCGTGCAAAAATGGACGCTCTAGACCCTTCCAGAGCCGAGATATCGAAGGTCAAAATTTGGACCTGAAAAAAAAACATAAGGGGTAACACTGTCATTTTTTTTTTGGCCGAAATTTTGACCCCCTCCGATCTTCTTGAAATTCTGGATTCTGACAGAGGGCCACAAGACTTCGACCAGCGCGCAAAAATGGAGGCTCTAGACCCTTCCAGAGCCGAGATATCGAAGGTCAAAATATGGACCTGAAAAAAAAAAACATAAGGGGTAACACTGTCATTTTTTTTTTTTGGCCGAAATTTTGACCCCCTCCGATCTTCTTGAAATTCTGGATTCTGACAGAGGGCCACGAGACTTCGACCAGCGCGCAAAAATTGAGGCTCTAGACCCTTCCAGAGCCGAGATATCGAAGGTCAAAATTTGGACCTGAAAAAAAAACATAAGGGGTAACACTGTCATTTTTTTTTTGGCCGAAATTTTGACCCCCTCCGATCTTCTTGAAATTCTGGATTCTGACAGAGGGCCACGAGACTTCGACCAGCGTGAAAAAATGGAGGCTCTAGACCCTTCCAGAGCCGAGATATCGAAGGTCAAAATTTGGACCTGAAAAAAAAACATAAGGGGTAACACTGTCATTTTTTTTTGGCCGAAATTTTAACCCCCTCCGATCTTCTTGAAATTCTGGATTCTGACAGAGGGCCACGAGACTTCGACCAGCGCGCAAAAATGGAGGCTCTAGACCCTTCCAGAGCCGAGATATCGAAGGTCAAAATTTGGACCTGAAAAAAAAACATAAGGGGTAACACTGTTATTATTTTTTTTTGGCCGAAATTTTGACCCCCTCCGATCTTTTTGAAACTCTGGATTCTGACAGAGGGCCACGAGACTTCGACCAGCGTGCAAAAATGGAGGCTCTAGACACTTCCAGAGCCGAGATATCGAAGGTCAAAATTTGGACCTGAAAAAGAAACATAAGGGGTAACACTGTCATTTTTTTTTGGCCGAAATTTTAACCCCCTCCGATCTTCTTGAAATTCTGGATTCTGACAGAGGGCCACGAGACTTCGACCAGCGCGCAAAAATGGAGGCTCTAGACCCTTCCAGAGCCGAGATATCGAAGGTCAAAATTTGGACCTGAAAAAAAAACATAAGGGGTAACACTGTCATTTTTATTTTTTGGCCGAAATTTTGACCCCCTCCGATCTTCTTGAAATTCTGGATTCTGACAGAGGGCCACGAGACATCGACCAGCGCGCAAAAATGGAGGCTCTAGACCCTTCCAGAGCCGAGATATCGAAGGTCAAAATTTGGACCTGAAAAAAAAACATAAGGGGTAACACTGTCATTTTTTTTTTTGGCCGAAATTTTGACCCCCTCCGATCTTCTTGAAATTCTGGATTCTGACAGAGGGCCACGAGACTTCGACCAGCGCGCAAAAATGGAGGCTCTAGACCCTTCCAGAGCCGAGATATCGAAGGTCAAAATTTGGACCTGAAAAAAAAACATAAGGGGTAACACTGTCATTTTTTTTTTTGGCCGAAATTTTGACCCCCTCCGATCTTCTTGAAATTCTGGATTCTGACAGAGGGCCACGAGACATCGACCAGCGCGCAAAAATGGAGACTCTAGACCCTTCCAGAGCCAAGATATCGAAGGTCAAAATTTGGACCTGAAAAAAAAACATAAGGGGTAACACTGTCATTTTTTTTTTTGGCCGAAATTTTGACCCCCTCCGATCTTCTTGAAATTCCGGATTCTGACAGAGGGCCACGAGACTTCGACCAGCGCGCAAAAATTGAGGCTCTAGACCCTTCCAGAGCCGAGATATCGAAAGTCAAAATTTGGACCTGAAAAAAAAACATAAGGGGTAACACTGTCATTTTTTTTTTTTGGCCGAAATTTTGACCCCCTCCGATGTTTTTGAAACTCTGGATTCTGACAGAGGGCCACGAGACTTCGACCAGCGTGCAAAAATGGAGGCTCTAGACCCTTCCAGAGCCGAGATATCGAAGGTCAAAATTTGGACCTGAAAAAAAAACATAAGGGGTAACACTGTCATTTTTTTTTTTGGCCGAAATTTTGACCCCCTCCGATGTTTTTGAAACTCTGGATTCTGACAGAGGGCCACGAGACTTCGACCAGCGTGCAAAAATGGAGGCTCTAGACCCTTCCAGAGCCAAGATATCGAAGGTCAAAATTTGGACCTGAAAAAAAAACATAAGGGGTAACACTGTCATTTTTTTTTTTGGCCGAAATTTTGACCCCCTCCAATGTTTTTGAAACTCTGGATTCTGACAGAGGGCCACGAGACTTCGACCAGCGTGCAAAAATGGAGGCTCTAGACCCTTCCAGAGCCGAGATATCGAAGGTCAAAATTTGGACCTGAAAAAAAAACATAAGGGGTAACACTGTCATTTATTTTTTTGGCCGAAATTTTGACCCCCTCCGATCTTCTTGAAATTCTGGATTCTGACAGAGGGCCACGAGACTTCGACCAGCGCGCAAAAATGGAGGCTCTAGACCCTTCCAGAGTCGAGATATCGAAGGTCAAAATTTGGACCTGAAAAAAAAACATAAGGGGTAACACTGTCATTTTTTTTTTTTTGGCCGAAATTTTGACCCCCTCCGATCTTTTTGAAACTCTGGATTCTGACAGAGGGCCACGAGACTTCGACCAGCGTGCAAAAATGGAGGCTCTAGACCCTTCCAGAGCCGAGATATCGAAGGTCAAAATTTGGACCTGAAAAAAAAACATAAGGGGTAACACTGTCATTTTTTTTTTTTTTTGGCCGAAATTTTGACCCCCTCCGATCTTCTTGAAATTCTGGATTCTGACAGAGGGCCACGAGACTTCGACCAGCGCGCAAAAATGGAGGCTCTAGACCCATCCAGAGCCGAGATATCGAAGGTCAAAATTTGGACCTGAAAAAAAAACATAAGGGGTAACACTGTCATTTTTTTTTTGGCCGAAATTTTGACCCCCTCCGATCTTCTTGAAATTCTGGATTCTGACAGAGGGCCACGAGACATCGACCAGCGCGCAAAAATGGAGGCTCTAGACCCTTCCAGAGCCGAGATATCGAAGGTCAAAATTTGGACCTGAAAAAAAAACATAAGGGGTAACACTGTCATTTTTTTTTTTCGCCGAAATTTTGACCCCCTCCGATCTTCTTGAAATTCTGGATTCTGACAGAGGGCCACGAGACTTCGACCAGCACGCAAAAATGGAGGCTCTAGACCCTTCCAGAGCCGAGATATCGAAGGTCAAAATTTGGACCTGAAAAAAAAACATAAGGGGTAACACTGTCATTTTTTTTTTGGCCGAAATTTTGACCCCCTCCGATCTTCTTGAAATTCTGGATTCTGACAGAGGGCCACGAGACTTCGACCAGCGCGCAAAAATGGAGGCTCTAGACCCTTCCAGAGCCGAGATATCGAAGGTCAAAATTTGGACCTGAAAAAAAAACATAAGGGGTAACACTGTCATTTTTTTTTTTGGCCGAAATTTTGACCCCCTCCGATCTTCTTGAAATTCTGGATTCTGACAGAGGGCCACGAGACTTCGACCAGCGCGCAAAAATGGAGGCTCTAGACCCTTCCAGAGCCGAGATATCGAAGGTCAAAATTTGGACCTGAAAAAAAAACATAAGGGGTAACACTGTCATTTTTTTTTTGGCCGAAATTTTGACCCCCTCGGATCTTTTTGAAACTCTGGATTCTGACAGAGGGCCACGAGACTTCGACCAGCGTGCAAAAATGGAGGCTCTAGACCCTTCCAGAGCCGAGATATCGGATGTCAAAGTTTTGACCTGAAAAAAAAAACATAAGGGGTAACACTGTCATTTTTTTTTTTTTTGGCCGAAATTTTGACCCCCTCTGATCTTCTTGAAACTCTGGATTCTGACAGAGGGTCACGAGACTTCGACCAGCGAGCAAAAATGGAGGCTCTAGACCCTTCCAGAGCCGAGATATCGAAGGTCAAAATTTGGACCTGAAAAAAAAACATAAGGGGTAACACTGTCATTTTTTTTTGCCCAAAATTTTGACCCCCTCCGATCTTCTTGAAATTCTGGATTCTGACAGAGGGCCACGAGACTTCGACCAGCGAGCAAAAATGGAGGCTCTAGACCCTTCCAGAGCCGAGATATCGAAGGTCAAAATTTGGACCTGAAAAAAAAAACATAAGGGGTAACACTGTCATTTTTTTTTTTTGGCCGAAATTTTGACCCCCTCCGATCTTCTTGAAATTCTGGATTCTGACAGAGGGCCACGAGACTTCGACCAGCGCGCAAAAATAGAGGCTCTAGACCCTTCCAGAGCCGAGATATCGGATGTCAAAGTTTTGACCTGAAAAAAAAAACATAAGGGGTAACACTGTCATTTTTTTTTTTTTTTCGGACGAAATTTTGACCCCCTCCGATCTTCTTCTTCAGGCTTTAAACTAGGTGAAATGCTCCAGAAGTTAAAAAAGGGGGCTGACATGTGATGTCCATTGTAATGGACACAGGGTCTGAATGGGTTAAGGGCGGGAATATTATAATAAAATCCTCTTCATACATACGTCAGAAGGAGCGAAATCTGATCGGCTTATTTTTATTTTGTCATACTTGGAGAAAAGACTCACCAAAGCAAAGTTACTGGGTTTCACTTTTCACGTTTTCAGGGTTGGTAGAAGCAGCGGATTACAGCACTCACACACACACACACACACACACACGGGGGGGAAAACAGATTTTCATGATATTTCCCCTTTAAAAAGCATCATATGACCTCTTTAAGAGTTTTATTCTTCGGTTTTACACGTCTGTCACAATGTCTTGAATCACCGGTTGGGTAACAATATTAGTGTGTGTGTGTGTGTGTCTGTGTGTGAGACCTTGGCCAGAGGAAGTGCTCAGTGTCATCAGGGATGGCATAACCACTGCGAGCGTGATGAAACTGCAGGTGGCCGAGCGCCGTGCCAGCGAGAGGGTGTGGTACCCATAATGCCCTGCTGGAGGGGCATCAGGGGGTTTATCTCACCGTCTCACACACCCACACACGTTCTCCGCCCCGCGTATCCCTGAACCGTCCCGTCATGTGACACACGCGGGCGTTTGTGGCGTGTCATTCAACCGAGCGTTACGCAAGTCTGCCTTCCTGCATGCGGGCCGCAGGAGTGTGTGTGGCGGATGGCTGAAATGGAGAGCATGATTTTCACTTTTTCTTTCTTCCCATCTTTTCATAACTCGTGGTCCGTGTCAGGAAGTGTGTTGGCTGGCGATGAGACAGCAGCAACTGTACATGCTTCCTGACACCTGATCCGACGAGAGAAATACAGTCAGATACCCACAGATGACCTCTGACCCCACACACAAACACAGCTGCGGTGGGAAAAACACACACGGCTGAACAGCGTCGCTTTTTCCATCCCGCTCGGATTCTCGTGATTCTGTCATGGATGAACCGCATCCGGCTACCGGACGAGCCTTTTTTTTATTTTTTAGCAAAATGATTTTCCTGTCCCGAAAAATCCTGGAAAATCCTAATCCCATGTGACGACTGACTGAGGAACACAATGAGTGACGCCGCCACATGCTACAGAAAAACAAACTGAGCACGTGACTCTCTAAAGCATAGCTTAAAGTCAACATGAAATCAAAGATACTTATTTTCTATGGACTATAGCTGAATGTACTAGTGCATGTCTTTAACCTTTAATCAAAACACTGCAGAAAATAATGTTCTTCAGTATTTTTCCATTGCGTGTGGGAGTGTTTATACACATGGGATTGTGCAATACACTTCTGCTGCTCTTTCTCTATTATGTTGCGCATTACACTCTCAGAAAAAAAGGTACAAAAGCTGTCACTGGGGCTGTACCTTTTCAAAAGGTACAATTTTGTACCCAAAGGCTGCATATTGATACCTTAGTGGTACATATTAGCACCTAAAATGTATATATTAACACTTAAAATGTACATATTAGCACCTAAAATATACTTGGCTCCTGAAATGTACATATTAACACTTAAAATGTTCATATTAGCACTTAAAATGTATATTAGGACCTAAAATGAACATATTAGGATCTAAAATGGACATATTAGCACATAAAATGTACATATTAACACTTAAAATGTACATATTAGCACCTAAAATGTACTTGGCTCCTGAAATGTACATATTAACACTTAAAATGTTCATATTAGGACTTGAAATGAACACATTAGGACCTAAAATGGACATGTTAGGACATAAATTGTACATATTAACACTTAAAATGTTCATATTAGCACTTAAAATGTACATATTAGGACTTAAAATGTACATATTAGGACCTAAAATGGACATATTAGGACATAAAATGGACATATTAGGACATAAAATGTATGTATTAACACTTAAAATGTACATATTAGCACCTTAAACGTACTTGGCTCATGAAATGTACATATTAACACTTAAAATGTTCATATTAGCACTTAAAATGTACATATTAGGACCTAAAATGAACATATTATGACCTAAAATGGACATATTAGGACATAAAATGTACATATTAGCACCTAAAATGGACAAAAGTTTACCTTTTAAAAAGGTACAGCCCCAGTGACAGCTTTTGTACCTTTTTTTCTTTACTCAGTGTTTTGTATTGTACTTTTTTACCACACAGAGTTGTCGTTTTCCAGTACAAATCTAAACATTTTAAAATTAAGATACATTTACTTGCAAAACGGTTTAAGTCTTGAAATTAATATCAAAATTAAGTGAGTTTATGCTTAAAAGAAGAAAAAATATCTGCCAATTGGGTCAGAAAAATACTCATTTTGCTGTGAATTAAGTTATTTTTTTTGACCCCATTGGACGATATCTTTTTACAGATTAATAACTGAGCAGAGATCTGCGGGCTCAGGTAATGTGAACACACCTGTGGTGATCCACATCCTTAACCCTACTTGACTCCGTGGATCACATACTTTAGGAGGAGGGATCAATGGTAACACAGTAGGATGTTACACTGACAATAACACGCACGAGATGCCTAATAAAAAACAAACAAACATCCAACTTGGACAACAGATCTTACGCATAGAATTTAATTTCGATGCTTTTAAAACGGTTTTCTGTGATGATGTCGTTACATTCCATTTTGGAAAAAAAACGATTCCAAAAATGACATCGCACCCTCGAATGATGTCACTAATGATGTCACTAACCTGAAAACCTTTCCTTGTCAGATCCAGGGATCGTTTCGTCCACAAGCGCTCGCTGTATCATCAGGTTGTTTCCAGACAGACTGGAAGAGACATAAAACCATCCAATCACATTTAACCAGAATAAAGTGCATTACGCCATTTCCCATCATCCTCACTGGGTCAATCACACACCTAATGCTCACCCGTCGCCCGTCATTATCTCAAACTAGCGCTAAAAGCTTCCTGGGTTTATTAGGAAATGAAAATGAGAGAAATAAATAATTCTGAAACTTATTTTATTAAAAACAAGATCGATTGAACGCAAGCCACACGGCTGAAACGTCCAACGTGAGCTGGCATCATAAGATCGTCCACGAGACTCTCATGTCTTCAGTTCAGCTTTAAACAGCGAAAGAGTCAAACCATCAGCGCTTTATTAAATAATCCAGTCAGAGCGCTGAGACTGCGGTGAGGTACCCGTGATCGCATGTGAGGAACCCACACACTCTATTTATTCCTCGACATATCAGAGAGAGGAAATTAAATGGAGAAGTGACGCATGAAACGTGGACCAGCCATGAATTTAAAATAGTAAATTCGCTGTAATTCCACTTAAAATGTCAATGTTTATTTCAAGGGGCATCCAACACGGTAGTGCAGTCCCTCCTCTGGCCACTAGAGGCGCTGCAGAAGAGACTCAATCCCATAGACCCGCATGTTAAAATGCCCAAATTTACAGCAGAATAAAACATGTTTCCAGTCTGGTGCTAAAAGTGGTTTTGGTCTATATCGCTAATTTTGCCCTTCATGACGACTGTGACGGGGGTGAATATTTTTATAACTCATCCGTTTAAATTATATTAAGCCTTAAAGTTTGGCATAATTAAGGGCGTGGCCAATTGAGTGACACCAATCACCTCTGCTAATCCGCTTCGCCGCACATTCGTTTATCCGGGAGTGACGCGCGGCCAAGATGGCGATGGCTGGCTCCGCCCACTTTGGGCTTCAAAAATGCTCTCAAAAAACATACGGATAACGTCACGTCCACATTTTTACACGCGTCGAGAGTTAAACACCCACATCCAGTGTGTTGGTTTGTGGTTTAGTCACCGCTGGTAAGTACTTCCTGTGACAGCTAGTATCTGTTCCTGAACCTTCTTCTCCGTGATCCCGGTGTGTTTGGTCTCGACGCCGCAGGTTCGAGGACCTGAGCTCTCCTCGCTGTCCGTGTCCCCGTAACAGCTGGATCCCGACGACACCATCATGGAGTCCGTAGAGTCTCTGTTTTTGGCGTTCCCCAAATCCTGGATTTCGTCCTTCCTCCCGTCCGGATCCGCCGAGCTTTTCCCCGTCTGGTCGCTCGTCTGGTCGTTCAGCAGCTCCACGAGGAAGTCGATGTACTTCATGGCGAGTCGCAGGATCTCGTTCTTGCTGAGCTTCTTGTCGGGCGGGTGGGTCGGGATGAGTTTGCGGAGCTCGGAGAAAGCGCCGTTTACGTTCTGCTGCCGCCAGCGCTCGCGGCTGTTGGTGAAGACCCGCCGGGCCAACTTCTGAGGAGGACCTGAAGGAGAACCACACGTGAGATACCGTTGCAGGAAAACGTCTGTGAAAATGTGAATGATTAAACAAAATAAACATAAACAAATAATAATAATAAAAAAATTATAATAAAATTATAATAAAATAATTTTGTTTTGATAAACATAATAAGGGGATCGTACAAAATGCATGTTATTTTTTATATAGTACTGTCCTATTTTAGAGATATTTGACAATTTTACATATAGTCCACAAGATTAAAAAAGATGAATTTATTAAAATGGCCACGTTCAAACTTTTATGAACCATTGATTCTTAATAAGTTTGAGTACATAAACATAGATTTTATTGCAATATAATATTTAACAATGCAATTGGGGAATATTTGTGGTCCTGATAATGTTACCAGTAAAAAGTGTCCTATATTACTTTAAATACACACATATATATATATATATATATATATATATATATATATAAAACGTTCATCTAAAATAATTCGGTAACACTTTGCTTGAAGGGGTGTGTATGCGACTGACACTTTATAGCCCTTAATCCTGTAATTGTGGACAAATGTGGGCACAGAGGACTCAGGTGTGATCCTAATTTTTATTTATTATAAATGTTATATCACTGTCTTCGATAAAGTTTTGTCTATCCATTTATGGTGTTTTTCTTTATTTTGGGGGTATTTTTGAATTTATTTACTTCAAAAAGTACCATATTTTCTATGTAAATGATTTCTATGTAAATTAATTACTATGTAGTTTTATTTTTACTTTTTTTTACGACATTAAAATATCTTTTTTTATTATTACATATTTTGGGGGTATTTTTGAATTTATTTACTTCAAAAAGTACCATATTTTCTATGCAAATGATTTCTATGTAAATTATTTACCATGTAGTTTTATTTTTACATTTTTCTTAACTACATTAAAATATATATTTTTTTATTATTACATATTTTGGGGGTATTTTTGAATTTATTTACTTCAAAAAGTACCATATTTTCTATGTAAATGATTTCTATGTAAATTAATTACTATGTAGTTTTATTTTTACATTTTTTTAACTACATTAAAATATAATTTTTTATTATTACATATTTTGGGGGTATTTTTGAATTTATTTACTTCAAAAAGTACCATATTTTCTATGTAAATGATTTCTATGTAAATTAATTACAATGTAGTTTTATTTTTACATTTTTTTTAACTACATTAAAATATCATTTTTTTTTATGACATATTTTGGGGGTATTTTTGAATTTATTTACTTCAAAAAGTACCATATTTTCTATGCAAATGATTTCTATGTAAATTATTTACCATGTAGTTTTATTTTTACATTTTTCTTAACTACATTAAAATATTTTTTTTTATTATTACATATTTTGGGGGTATTTTTGAATTTATTTACTTCAAAAAGTACCATATTTTCTATGTAAATGATTTCTATGTAAATTAATTACTATGTAGTTTTATTTTTACATTTTTTTAACTACATTAAAATATCATTTTTTATTATTACAAATTTTGGGGGTATTTTTGAATTTATTTACTTCAAAAAGTACCATATTTTCTGTGTAAATTAAGCTTATTTTTATGTTTTATGTTTTTTTTTTTTATTATTATTACAAATTTTGGGGGTATTTTTGAATTTATTTACTTCAAAAAGTACAATATTTTCTATGTAAATTATGCTTATTTTTATGTTTTATGTTTTTAATTTTTTTTAACTGCATTAAAAAATCATTACAATAAGTTCTTAGAGCTAAAACCTAAAGATGAAGTGACTTTGTGTCTTATTTTGGCTTGAACACCCCTGAACACAAAACATCCAGTGATTTAATGATGTACCGTCATTGAGGTCCAGTTCGAAGTGTGCGGGCGGGCGTCTCTTCACACGGGCATTACTGAAGATCCCGAAGCTTCCAGACGGTCCGAGGAAAGAGCTGAGGGGAAGAGAGAAAACACTGCAGATGAGGAGGACAAGAAATCTATAAAAGCAATCTGGAGCGTTTGATGAGCGTCTGCCACTGATTGACAAACGTGACGCCTGTCGTTGTGTCCTCATTACCGCCGCACATCTCAGATAGATCTGACTTCAGTGTGAGAAAAAAACTTTTGCTGATAATTTACTCACCCCTATATCATCCGAGATGTCCATGTCTTTCTTTCTTCAGTCGAAAAGAAATGAAGGTTTTTGATGAAAACATTCCAGGATTTTCTCCATATAATGGACTTCAATGGGGACCAAACGGTTCAAGGTCCAAAAGACAGTTTCAGTGCAAACTGTTCAAAGGGCTTTAAACGATTCCAGACGATGAATAAGGGTCTTAAGCGAAACGATCGCTCATTTAATAAATAAATAACAAAGTTTAAGTTTTATAAGCTCAAATGCTCGCCTTGCTCTAGTTTTGTGACGCGCGTTCGTGACTCTCCTGTTCGAACTCATTCATCAAAATGAATGAATCTTTTTTCGTGATAATTGGTTCATTCAACGAACGAAATGAACGAGTTGACTCTGGAAAAGATTTGTTCATTCATCGTCTGGAGTCATTTAAAGCCCTTTGAACAGTTCGCACTGAAACTCTCATTTGGACCTTGAACAGTTTGGACCCCATTGAAGTCCATTATATGGAGAAAACCCTTTTTTATTTTGCTTTTATATTGAACATGAACATCAGTCAAAAACATCAGTGAACATCAGTGTCAACAATGACATTTTCACCCCTTTATCCAAGCTTAATGCACCCCCCCCCTCCTAAAAAAACCAATAATAAATTAAATAAAAATTACTGAATTAAATGAACTTTTGCATGATGTTCTAATTTTTTTGAATTTCACCTGTTTATATAAAATGTTGTGTTTTTTGGAATGTTGTTGTTATACTCCATGTTTTTCAATAAATATGTAATATGTAAAAAAAAATACATATTTTTTTAAATATGTAAAAAATATATAAATTAAATATAAAAAATAAATATAATATAAATATAAATAAATATAAATTAAATATATAAAAAAACAGGTGTGTTTGATTGCTGACCTGCTGATGAAGGGGTGTGTGTGCAGGAAGGCGGGCGGCAGGAGGGCCGCGGGGGGTCCAGCGCCGGACAGGTGAGCGAGTCTCAGCTCCACGGGGCCGTGCCGGAGGGGGGGGGGCACCGGGTGCAGGGCCGTCATCGGGGGCAGGGGGGGTTTGCTGTGAGCCAGGCTGATCACCGGGACGTTGGGAGGGATGGACGTGGAGGAGATCGGGGACGCGCGCTGAGGTGTGGCCGGATCCGGCTCGGCTGCGGCGGCCTCCGGGTCGGTCGCGTCCGCGCGGCTCTCTGCGTCAGCGTCGGGCGATCCCGTACGCGCAGGACTGGCGCGCTGGAGGACCGACGGGGAGGGTGAGACGGGAGACTCGCTTTTCTCCATCATGACCCGAGATCTCTCAGATTATTCTCATCGCTCCTCATGTGCATCTGCAGATCGAGTCGCTGCTTTCAGGACCTACACAAAAAAGGCCGTTTAAGTTCACAAAGGCAGAAGTCACATTATCGTAACACAGTCGTGGTTATTGTGCTGTTCGGTTCCCAGCTCGAGGTAGTTTGATCCGTTTCCCTCCTCTCTCTCTTCCCTCAAATCTCTACAATATTATCCTTTCCAATAAAGACACAAAAAGGCCAAAAACATACACTCTAAAAAATCCTGGGTTGTTTTAACCCAATTTTGGGTCAAATATGGACAAACCCAGCCATTTGGTTACATTTTTAAATTATATTTTTAACCCAATGTTTGAGTTTGACATTTGACCCAAAATTGGGTTAAAACAACCCAGTATTTTTTAGTGTGTAACTTAAAGAAAATACCAAAGCCCTGATATACAGAAAGAACAGTGTGATGTCATTTTGGGGTCAAAACAAGTGTCTACCAACAGGAGTGAGGTTCTGGAAACTCTTGAAACCAACTTTAAACACTTTTGAACTACAACTGGTCTCTGGGAATGCTGTAACTGGGCCTTAATCTGACCTCTGACCTGTAGTGCTGCCTGAATCTTTCTTAGTTGGGGACATTTTATATATATGAGAACTGAACTGAGCTAAACGATCACATCACTGTTTTCTCAAGAGCGGCTATATAAAAAACACACAGGTGAAACTCGAAAAATTAGAATAATGTACAAAAGTTAATTTATTTCAGTAATTCAACTTAAAGGGTAAACTAATAGTGAGATAGTGAGATATTTCAAGCCTTTATTTTGATGATTATGACTTGGCGTTTCATAAGCTGTAAGCCATAATCATAAAAATTATAAGAAATAAAGGCTTGAAATATCTCACTTGTTGAATTACTGAAATCACTTCTGTGGGTTTCATCCAGTTCGGTGACTGGCAAACATTCAGACTCTGTGTGAACAGAACTGAACTCGACTAGTTTAGTAAACCCTGACGAGTGAGAAATAAAAACAGAGCGGTTCATTTCCGGACTAAACAACGAACGTTGGCTGATCATCGTGAGATCAGGAGTGATGAACACAGATGGATCATTAAGAGGATTCACTGTTAAAACTTTACTGGCCATGATGATAAATCATGTTTCTACGGGAAGAGAATTAGGGCCAAACAATAATAATAATAAAAAAACATCTTCAGATTCAATTGTTACATTTTGAGTAAGAAAAAAGCCGAAATACAATTTTGAGAATAAACTGATTAAATTTTGCGAATAAAGTCGCTGTGTTTATTCTCAAAATTTAATGAGTTTATTCTCACGATTATTTCCACTTTTTTCTCGAAATTTAACGAGTTGTTTCTCGAAACACGACTTTTTGATGAGTTTAATCTCAAGATTATATTTATACTTTTTTCTCTAAATTTTACAAAATTTTTCTCGAAATTTACCAAGTTTTTTTTGAAACACAACGACTTTATTCTCGAAATTTAATGAGTTTATTCTCAAGATTGTATTTATACTTTTTTCTCGAAATTTAACAAAATTTTTCTCAAAATTTACCAAGTTTTTTCTCGAAACACGACTTTATTCTCGAAATTTAATGAGTTTATTCTCAAGATAGTATTTATACTTTTTTCTCAAAATTTAACAAGTTTTTTTCTCGAAACACAACAAATTGATTCTCGAAATTCAATGAGTTTATTCTCAAGATTGTATTTATACTTTTTTCTCGAAATTTAACGAGTTTTTTCTCGAAACACAACGACTTTATTCTCGAAATTCAATGAGTTTATTCTCAAGATTGTATTTAGACTTTTTCTTTCTCAAAATTTAATGAGTTCAATTTCGCTTTATAATGACTTTAATCTCGAGATGGTTTTATTTTATTTTTGCTTGGCCTTAATCCTCTTCCGCATGTTTCTACATCCAGAACAGCAAAAAAACAAAACAAAAAAAAACAACTATGAATATGTCAGGATTTGCCTTTCTGAGATCATCAGGATCAGCCGCTATCCGTGTTCAGGGTTAGTTTTGATGTTTCCAAATTATAATCATCTGTCAGTCAAGAGATCAAGACTGACGTCGCTCACCGATTGGTCGATTGATCGATCGCTGACAGACATGATCAATGAAACGGCTCAGATCTCACACAGTTCTGCAAACATCGACTGCTATTCCTGACATTCGGTTCCTCTTTCTGTCCAGATTAACAGACTGTTTTCATAAAGCCTGACTCTAAGAGTAAATCCATCAGAAGATTTACAGCAAACTCATTTTAAGACGGTCCGTGTGTTCAGACGGTCACTCGCAGGAACCCTCGCATATTTCACAGGTCAGGTTTGTGTCGTCGAGTCTTTGATGTCCACGTCAGTTTTCAGGAACTTAATCATCAAAGAAGTTGCAGAACAATCAGAATATCCCAGTTTCACATGCGAGAGGAGTGTCAGTGCGGAGCGACCGTATGAAGTTCCTGAAGACCGAGCCGTGTGTGATGAAGAGCTGCGCTCACTCACCGTGGTTGTGGTCACTTTCGCCGTCGTCGATGCGTCTCGTGTTCACGCTGTCTCCGAAACGATCACACACACACACACACACACACACACACACTCTCTCCTTGCACTTCCTTCCCGTTCCTGAGCGCTGTTCTCCACCAGTTTCTCCAGTGAGGTTTAGAGATGCGACTGCAGGAATGACAGGCGACTGGAACATGTGCTGATGTAAGAGAGATACACACATGTGCCCCCCCCCCCATCACCAACACCAACACACACACGGTGCTCAAGTGGGACACCAGGGGAGCTCAACTAGTATTGGGCGAGAGAGACAGAGAGAGGGCAAGAGAGAGAGAGAGTGGGTGAGAGACAGAGTGAGAGAGGGGGTGAGAGAGAGGGCGAGAGACAGTAAGGGAGAGAGAGAGAGAGAGAGAGAGATTTCCTCTCTTTGCTGGACTGGAGGATGTACTTGTACAATATGTTGATGTTGATAAGAGTAAAAAAGGGCCTGCAGGTCTGAGATAAGAGCCCCCCCCCCCCCCCCCCCCACCGTCTCTCTCTCTCTCTCTCTCTCTCTGTGTCTCTCTCTCTCTGGTCAGCCTCAGACACCAAAGGTTCTTGGATCATGACCAAAAGGAAGCACAACTTACATCACGATTGAACAACATTGTAAAAGCTTTCAAACACACTCTCACACACTCTCTCACACACACACACACAGTCAAACTGACGTAGTATATAAATGAAGTACATAAATGAAAGCGAAGCAGCATTTCTTCCGTAGTCCTGGAGTTTGATTGGACACACTCTATGGATGTTTAACCTGTTCACCCTCGTCTCTTATTTTGCTCCGATCGGAACTTAAATGGCTGTAATTCATGAACGCTTTGAATGATTTCACTTCTCCAATAATTTGAAATAAAAAGAAACCACTTCAAAAAAATTTAAGTGGAAATAAAACTAAACATTTTATACAAAATATATATTTTGCAAGATAATTTGGGATCTAAAACATAGAAAATCAACGTTTATTTAATGAGTTTATTCTCACGATTATTTCCACTTTTTTCTCAAAGTTTAACGAGTTGTTTCTCGAAACACGACTTTTGATGGGTTTATTCTCAAGATTATATTTATAATTTTTTTAAAGAAATTTAACAAGTTTTTTTCTTGAAACACAACGACTTTATTCTCAATATTTGAGGAATTTATTCTCAATATTGTATTTTGAAATTTTTCTCAAAATTTAACGAGTTTTTTTGAGTGTGTGTGTGTGTGCGTGTGAGTGAGTGTGATTGTGTGTGTGTGTGTGTGTGTGTGTGTGTCTGTGTGTGTGAGTGAGTGAGTGTGTGTGTGAGTGAGTGAGTGAGTGTGTGTGTGTGAGTGTGTGTGTGTGTGAGAGAGTGAGTGAGTGAGTGAGTGAGAAAGTGAGTGAGTGAGTGAGTGAGAAAGTGAGTGAGTGAGTGAGTGAGTGAGTGTGTGTGTGTGTGTGTGTGTGTGTGTGTGTGTGTGTGTGTGTGTGTGTGTGTGTGAGAGAGAGAGAGAGAGAGAGAGTGTGAAGCAGCTGTGTTACGGTCGGTCGACTGCAGTTTTCCGCCACGTCTGTGGAGATTTGCCTCAGGGTTAAATTAAGATTATGAGTTTTAACCGCACTGAGAAATGCTTCTCTTAATTTCCAAAAATACACGACCATCTTCAACGTTCAGTCAAACACACAGCGGAGCTTCAACAGTGAACCTGCCTGCGTTTATTTCCAGAGTTTCAAAACTCTAAAAACCTCAGTTTTCACAAGGTCAATATCTCAGGTTTCGCTAACAGGAGTTTTATGTTGCTTTCAGATGTTCAAATTGTCTTTAAAATGTATTCTGAAATAACTTTCAGCATTATATCGTCATCACAAAACAACCGGGAGTGAGAAACTAAGGCTAACCGATCACACATCCAGTCACATCAGTAGTGTAATTAAAGTGGATTTCTTTGTGATCTAGTGAAGTCATACAGCGCTTTAACAATATCCCAGCAAACACAGAACGTTCCCCTAACGTTCCCGAATGGTCCCATGAGGTTATTTTTTTGGGAACCAAACAAGAATGTTATAAGAACGTTCCATGTAGGTTATTTTTAGGTTGCATTTTTATAACGTAAGAGGAATATTCCGGGAACGTTCCCTTAACCTTAAGGGAAAGTTCTAGGAACGTTCTGGGAACCAAAAACTAACGTTCCCAGAACCTAAATTTGTTTGCTGGGATAGTTTCACAGCAGCTTTACAGTAATAACAGGAGATTACAGTAACAGAGGCTATTTTGGCTTTACAGAAGCTCTAGAATAAACTTATTGTCCAGATAAACTTAGTTTTGATTGATTCACTTCCGTTGCAAAGACCAACATTGAAAAGTGAGTGCGGTCGTACGATTTAGACACCACATAAAATGCATACGAATCGCTGAGAGATCGGATTGATCTATACACAGTATTTACCTCAATTACATCAGAAGTAACTGTAATTAAATTAAGAGTAATCCCTTACTTTACATTTTCGAGGGAAAAGTAATTAAATTACAGTAACCAATTACTTAGTAATCAGCTAAACCCAACACTGTTCTCTAGGACCAAGTTAGGTTTTTTTCTATACAAGTGTGACAACTAGCCCCGGTCCATGTGTAAATGACAGACTCAACTAATTTACACTGATTAGCACTGATTTGGTGAATGTGTTCAGAAAGACAGCATCTGTGACGGTAAAGCAGTTGAATGCGTCTCAATGAGCCTCAGTGTGTGAAAGTCAAACTGATGGTAATTATAGCAGCGAGTGTTTCCTCATGAGGGGAAGAAATCGCAGCAATTGTTTGAATCAGGAGTCGCCCGTATTGTCCGTCTGTCTAAACAAACTCAACAACAAAGCAGCAATAAATGACTGTGTGTGTGTGTGTTTACATTTCAAAGATATTCACTTTTCATCTGTGTAACGAATCTGACAAGCAGGCCGAGGGTTACAGAGAGGGCGAGAGAGAGAGAGAGAGAGAGAGAGAGAGAGAGAGAGAGAGAGAGAGAGAGAGACTTCTTGTGCAATATATAAACTTTTCTTGCTAACTCACACTTGGGCTTAACACACATTTCCTCCATCCATGTAAACACTATTGTGTGTCAGAGATACAGATCAGAGAGGTTTAATTGTTTAGGGCAATAAAACTGTGTGTGTGTGTGTGTGTGTGTGTGTGTGTGTGTGTGTGTGTCATCAGTGTCAGTTGAAGTTAGTTGTTCCCCCTAATTAGAGCTGTTTATAAAGTCTCTCATTACTACACTGTAAAAAATAATCCTGTAATAAACGGTAAACTACTGCAGCTGTAGTTGCCATCATCATACCGTAACTATTCGGTCACGGTGTGTTACTGTTTTTGTTTTAGAGCATATAGCTGTTAAATTCAAGTTTTATACTGTAGCTGACAATACAGTATTTAGCTGTTAATTTCAAAAACAGTAACACACCGCATTTTTACGGTATGATGCTGGAAACCACAGCTGCCAGTAGTTTACCGTTTTTTTTTTACAGGATTATTTTTGTCAGTGTAGTTCTAGTGCTGTTAGTCATGAAACCTTCAGTACTAAACGCTGGGATCAGATTATAAAACACTACGCATCACACACTTGCCACCTTTGTAAATGGTTACAAATGAAAATTTTCAAAAACTCACAGCTCGTTGTGCATGAAAAAAAGTATCAAAATATCGGCTCAAAAATATCAAACGTCTGATATTATCCGACCAGATGAAATCACAAAACATGAAATGATTCATGACAATGAAACACATCAGAAACATTACCAAGCGTATGTGGACTAAACAAGTCTCAGGGTTTGATAAGATTCAGGACTGACTCTGAATAAGATTCACTGCACAATTAAATATATCCTTCACGCGTGGATGCTCTTGTGTGAAAAGGCTAGAGAATCAGACTTTACGAGCACAGTTATACAAGCAATACCCTAGTAACCAGCTTGCAACCCCATACTAACACTCTAGTAACCAGCTTGCAACCCCATACTAACACTCTAGTAACCAGCTGGTAACCCCATAGCAACACCCTAGAAACCAGCTGACAACCCCATAGCGACACCCTAGAAACCAGCTGGCAAACCCATAGCAACAGCCTAGCAACACCCTAGAAACCAGCTGGCAACCCCATAGCAACACCATAGTAACCAGCTGGCAACCCCATAGCAACACCCTAGAAACCAGCTGGCAACCCCAGAGCAACACCCTAGTAACCAGCTGGCAACCCCATAGCAACACCCTAGTAACCAGCTGGCAACCCCATAGCAACACCCTAGAAACCAGCTGGCAACCCCATAGCAACACCCTAGAAACCAGCTGGAAAACCCATAGCAACACCCTAGAAACCAGCTGGCAAACCCATAGCAACACCCCGGCAACCACCCACAAAACCCGAGCATTCCAAAACATGGAAATCTAATCAACGTTATTCTTATAAAATATGATTTAGAGTTGAAATGTCACGAGTACGTTTGTTTTTAAAAACAAAAAAATGTAATTGTGACTTTTAAATCTCACAATTCTGAAGAAAAAAAAGTCAGAATTGCAATTTATACACTAGCAGATTATAAAACACTACTTGCAATTGCGAGAAAAATCAGTCGCAATTATCTTTAATTGTGAGTGTCTGATTATTTTTCCCTGGTAATTTTAAATTCTCTCAATTCTGAGGGAAAAAAACAATTGCAAATGAATACACAACACATCAAATATACATTAATCAGACACCAGATATCATTTTGATCGTTTTTTAGTACTGAGTGCAGGACACTATAGTTAATTTAAGTAAGTGGGGATTAGTTAAATAGATTAAATTGTGAGATATTCTTCATACAGTGACTACCAGTAACATTTATAAACATTTGGAATCACAAATTATTCCAACACTTTGAGCTGATGATGTTTTGCAGAAGTGTGTTTTCTGTAAGTGCTAATGCTCTTTTTACACACACACACACACTGAACAACATGAAGCATTGCTTGGTCACTGGTTGAGCTAAACTGGTATTATCTAACTGTGGAGTTCAATTTACCAGTTGACAGATATTCAACATAACTCATGTGTGAGAGTCCAACAGAAGGACGGACAAAACCAGTCAGATATCCACTGAGTCCAGTCATATTTTATTAACATTTTATAAACTATAGCGAATAAACAGTGATAATGTGATGGACATTAATGTATGACTGTAAATCATTACATCGCACACCATCGGTCAGCGCTCGCTGAAAACGAACGGACTCGTACAGATAAAGCCTGTGTCTGCACTGCTGAGCACCGAGTACCCAGGATGCACCTGGAGCAGCGGAGGCAGGAAGTCAGTGACAGCTGCTTCCTGTCCACACTTCCTGTTGGAGCGCTCGGGGCGGGAGTGTTTGGCGAGACCGTCGGCCAATTTCCAAACAGGATATATCTGCCGCGGTCACAGGTGTGAGCGCACGAACGCTCATTATTCATAACTCATTTCTTAATACGCTGTGAAGGGGCCGCCGGGGTTCCGATTAACGAGGTGGAGCCGATGGGACGGGGCCAAATTCATAAAAGAGGAGTTCAAACGTACATAAAGACGGGGTCATTTAAAGCGCCACTATTATGCTATTTTTTAAAGGTTCCTAATTGTGTTTTGGCGTCTCCGACATGCAAAGGTCAAAGCTCTTTTCTCTCAGTGTCTGAAACGCTTCAGTCTCCGCCTCTCTGAGAACTGCTCTGCTGTGATTGGTCAGAAAGCAAACGCTCATTATCATATCTGACTCTCAGCTCTTGATCGCAGTGATACGAACACTAACGATGGCGTGTGTTTTACCGTATCAATCTCAAACAGCGTCTTCTCGACACCAACCGAACTCTTCCAGTCTCTTTGCATATGCTCATTTCATATGCAAAGATATTAGCCAATCACAGGAGTGGGCGTTTACATTGAAGACACACCCCTTCTGACAGTGTTCAAATCAGAGGCTAAACTCAGGGTCGAAATGGCCTTTATTTCTAAATTCTGACATTTTTTTATATGAAAATCATACAGTGCACTTCCGGAAACATAATAAAATTACCCCTTTAAACGAAAAAAGTTATAAAACCTTATAGGGTTTCGTCGGGCACTTTGGGGGATCATTTGAAGAACTGAATCAATCAATTTTATTTACTTCACTTTTACTCATCACATTTTTTTTAATTAAACATCCCGTAAACATACTTTAACGCTAATAAAAAATTGCAATACGATAATTGTAAAAATTTAGTACGAGATATTGAGACAGTTCCACATCTAATGCTCATTTCATATGCAAAGATATTAGCCAATCACAGGAGTGGACGTTTACATTGAAGACACACCCCTTCTGACAGAGTGTTCAAATCAGAGGCCGAAATGGCCTTTATTTCTAAATTCTGACAATTTTTGACACTAATTAAAAAAAATTGCATTGCGCATGCAATCATCTAAGACTTTGGCATGAAAAAAAACAAATTAATAATAAAGTAAATTAATGAAATTCTTGATTCCCATCATATCCCAGAGACGATTAGTCATATTTACAGCAGAATGTTTGAGTAACGCTCACAAACCCAACTCAACACACACACAAACCAGCTGACCATCAGTGAAGAAACTTTAATCACCAATAAAATCAAAATAGACAATTCTTTTATTTTTATTTTTTGGAAAATGTTTATGGGTGCACATCATTATTGTTTTAATAATCTTGAATCAGAATAACTTCTTGCAGCGTCTCTTCTCTGATGATGAGGGCGGGGCTATAACCTGTCACTCACATGAGATCAGCCAATAGCAAACCACAACCATCCAATCAACTCCCCACAGACACAATCAAGCCCCACCCACATCTGTTCTCGTTCCTGATGCGTTTCACTCGATATAATACTGCAGGAAAGAGTGACTTCTGTTTCATGCTGACATGTATGATCATCACATGAATTGATTAATGTCGAAACTGAACGTACCGTCTCATTAATAGGACAATAAAGCATCTATGTAATGTTAAAGAAAACACTGACAATAGAGCGCTATAATAAATACAATTTCATATATTTTATTCCCGCACAGAACAACCTCTGAACACAAACACATGTGATAGTCAGCTAGTGGAAAACAAATCAGAGAGATGACTGTGACCAAAGAAAAAAACATCAATCAATAAATAATTCATTAATAATAAATATGATGTCACAAACAAAACAAAAAACAGTGAACAATCAATGGTCATGTGCGGCACGAAACTGAAACAGGACGGAGAAATCAGTCCGTTCACAATCACAGGCCCTGAGATTCAGTTTGGGTCGCACGCACACACACACACACACACACACACACACACGTTCATCTCTCAGAGAAGCTCGGATCTGCGGTAATGAAAGTCCTACCAGCCCTTCATCTTCAGGACGTCTCCACACTTCGGACACTGCGAGGTGTTGGCCTCCTTCTTCGGGATGTTCCAGCACTGATGACAGCGCACCCGATACTTCTTATATCTGCAAAAAAACAAAAAGTGCGAGAAACAAATCAGCCTAGGGCTGGGCAATATGGCCTAAAAGAAAAATCCCCGATTTTTTCACAAAAAATCCGATTATCGATTTTTTTCTGTCCCTACTTAAAATCAATCTGCAGATGACAAAGAAATTGTTCAAAAAAAGTTTTAACTTGGGATTGTAAAAAAAATAAATAAAATAAAAACAACTTGCATCACAATAAGTTTATTGTGATGGTCAAATTATTTGGTAACTAAACATGATTTTATTGGGTTTATTTACCATAAACACAATGGTACAAAGACTGAATGCTTTTTATTATTGCTTAACACAAATTTCACAATTTCAAAGATTTGATTCTGATATTGATTCAATATCAATTCCTTCGGATAAATATTATGTACAGTAGATACCTTAATGTGTTATGTTAATTGTTCTCCAAAAATAAATGACCTAATGAAGTAAACATACAGAGAGCCCTGTCAGCTGGTATTATCATCAGCTCTTATTTAGACGAATACTTACGACTCATCAAAACACGCGAGTTTATGAACAGGTCAATAGGCTTTTATGTGATGCTTTATTTTACTCTAGTGATCACTATAAATGATGTATAATCCAAACCCTTACCCTATAATGTGTACATGTACTTAATTAACATTATTCAGAACAGTAACAAATTATGGTCACACTTTATTTTAATGTGTCATACTAAGTACTGAGTAATAATAAGTAACTACATGTACTTACTATAGGGTTAGGGTTTGGTTTAGGGTTATTTGCATGTAATTAATCATAATTTACTGTTATTTTATGGTAAATAGACGTGAGAAGGACACCTTAAAATAAAGTGTGACCAACTTTAGACATGCAAAATGAACATTGACATGAATGGGCTTCCACGAGTCACTTTTTACTTCTGAACGTTTGGGTGGTTTGGCCATAGAGGAAACATTTGATTCCCCAAAGAACCTTTCAGTGATCAGTGCTTAAAAAAACATTTTTTTTTCTTAGAGTGAAGAATATTTTAATAATCTAAAGAACCTTTTTTCCACTATAGAGAATCTTTTATGGACTGAAATTGCGTGCGCGAGAGTTTCCTCACCGGATCCCACAGGCGTTACAGAGGGGCGTCCCGTCTTCAGCGTCTCTCCAGAGAGGAGTCTTCCTCGTGCAGCACGACGCACACACCTTACTCCCTGAGGAACACACACACCAGAACATAACAAGCATATATATATATATATATATATATATATATATATATATATATATATAATAGATAAATATATATATATATGTTGAAATACTGTGTTGTAAAAAGGCCTATTTAAATAAAGACTTGACATCTTGCAACAAATTGGTATGAGTATTAGATCTAGTGATGACTGAAAGACGAGTGTGTGTGTGTGTGTGTGCCGGGCACCCGCTTACTGATGAGTGTGTGTGACTGAGTGAGTGTTTGTGTGTGTGAGTGAGTGAGAGAGAGAGATAGTGTGTGTGTGTGCGTGTGTGTGTTGCCCTCTTGTGGATGTGTCTGGTACTGATGAACAAGTGTGTGAGTGTGTGTGTCAACCTCTGGTGGAAGTGCCTGGTACTGACAAACTAATCTGTGTGTGTGTGTGTGCGCGTGTGTGTGTGTGTGTGTGTGTGTGTGTGTGTGTGGTACTGACTGGACTGGCAGGAGTCGCTCTCCTCTTCAGAGCTGCTCCTCTGGCCGGTGTGTAGAGATCGGTAGCGGCTGCTCCGGCTCCGTCTCAATCGTCTGATCTCCTCACTGGGCAGAGGACAACACAACATCAGGGGCGGAGATGGGTAGGATTAGGGGTGGGGTTAGAATCAGGGGGCGGAGATGGGTAGGATTAGGGGTGGGGTTAGGGATCAGGGGCGGAGATGGGTAGGATTAGGGGTGGGGTTAGAATCAGGGGGCGGAGATGAGTAAGATTAGGGGTGGGGTTAGAATCAGGGGGCGGAGATGAGTAGGATTAGGGGTGGGGTTAGGGATCAGGGGGTGGAGATGGGTAGGATTAGGGGTGGGGTTAGGGATTGAGGCGGAGATGGGTAAAATTAGGGGTGGGGTTAGAGATCAGGGGACGGAGATGGGTAAAATTAGGGGCGGGGTTAGGGATTGAGGCGGAGATGGGTAAAATTAGGGGTGGGGTTAGAGATCAGGGGACGGAGATGGGTAAAATTAGGGGTGGGGTTAGAGATCAGGGGACGGAGATGGGTAGGATTAGGGGTGGGGTTAGGGATCAGGGAGCGGAGATGAGTAAGATTAGGGGCGGGGTTAGGGATTGAGGCGGAGATGAGTAAAATTAGGGGTGGGGTTAGAGATCAGGGGACGGAGATGAGTAAGATTAGGGGCGGGGTTAGGGATTGAGGCGGAGATGGGTAAGATTAGGGGTGGGGTTAGAGATCAGGGGACGGAGATGGGTAAAATTAGGGGTGGGGTTAGAGATCAGGGGACGGAGATGGGTAAAATTAGGGGTGGGGTTAGGGATCAGGGGTGGAGATGAGTAAGATTAGGGGCGGGGTTAGGGATTGAGGCGGAGATGGGTAAAATTAGGGGTGGGGTTAGGGATCAGGGGGCGGAGATGAGTAAGATTAGGGGCGGGGTTAGGGATTGAGGCGGAGATGAGTAAGATTAGGGGTGGGGTTAAAGATCAGGGGGCGGAGATGAGTAAGATTAGGGGTGGGGTTACAGATCAGGGGGCGGAGATGAGTAAGATTAGGGGCGGGGTTAGGGATTGAGGCGGAGATGAGTAAGATTAGGGGTGGGGTTAGAATCAGGGGGCGGAGATGAGTAAGATTAGGGGTGGGGTTAAAGATCAGGGGGCGGAGATGAGTAAGATTAGGGGCGGGGTTAGGGATTGAGGCGGAGATGAGTAAGATTAGGGGTGGGGTTAGAATCAGGGGGTGGAGATGAGTAAGATTAGGGGTGGGGTTAAAGATCAGGGGGCGGAGATGAGTAAGATTAGGGGCGGGGTTAGAGATCAGGGGACGGAGATGGGTAAAATTAGGGGTGGGGTTAGAGATCAGGGGGCGGAGATGAGTAAGATTAGGGGCGGGGTTAGGGATTGAGGCGGAGATGAGTAAGATTAGGGGTGGGGTTAGAGATCAGGGGACGGAGATGGGTAAAATTAGGGGTGGGGTTAGAGATCAGGGGGCGGAGATGAGTAAGATTAGGGGCGGGGTTAGGGATTGAGGCGGAGATGGGTAGGATTAGGGGTGGGGTTAGTGATCAGGGGACGGAGATGGGTAGGTTTAGGTATATGTAATGTGGGAGGGGTTGTATCTGGATCCAACTCCTCCCCCTGGATTTCGTGTTCTGCAGTGAGGACCATCTCGAAATAAGATCCCATGAGCCGGAAGTGGAGGGGAGGGACTTAGGCTCTCTGTTAACACTTTGTCAGAACCTCCAGGAAATGACATCTTATTTTGTTTAGTTGTCTATTCAGAATCGTGATCTCGATTTTAAACAAAAAATTGTGATTCTCGATTTGTCCAGGATGGTGCAGCTCACCTGTAGTTGGAGGTGATGATGAGTCTGCTCTGATCCGTGTCAATGTCCAGCTCGGGACACATGCTGAACGTGACGCCCTGCACATCCGGGTCCTGCGGGTCGGGGCTGCGGGCGGGTCGAGGCTGTTTCCTCCGCGTGCGTCTGTCGGTCTGAACCTCCTGCGTGCCGTGGATCTCTTTATCCAGACTCGGGAGATTATTGTTGAGGTCAAAAGAAGAGGCGTTCAGAGGGAGCCATGCACTCTCAGCATCAGACACTAAACAGGAAGTGAAGTCAAGAGGAGAATCACTTCCTGTGAACCGGGTAACAGATTCTCCAGGATCCGAAAAGCCCTCGTCTCTGGACTCGACGTGCATGTTTTCCGTCAAACACTTCTCACTGACGTCGCTCATGCTGGTCTTTATCAGCTCAGCGAGATCATCGCCGCTTTTAGTTTCCTCCACATGCGTCGCGGGCTCGGGGCTGTAGACTGAGAAACACGCGCTGCTGCCGGCGGACACAGCCGGACACTCGGGAGGTTTGGACTCTATAACGGCGTCTGACGGGTCCAGATCCACCGGGCCTTCGGACTGCAGGAGCCGCTCGCACTGCTGATTGATCAGACGCATCACTTCCCATGCGCTTCTGCCATCAGACTCGCGCGCTATAGAGAAAGAGCCCATGAGCTCGGAGTCCCCTAGTGGAAGAAGAGGGAAACACTTTATAATAAGGTCCATTAGCTAATTAAGGGATAATTATGGAGGCTTGTTTCCACCACAGAATGAAAAATAAAAAAGGTAATAGCAACTTTTTATCTCACAATTCGGACTTTATTTCTTAGAATAGCGAGATGTAATGTCAGAATTGCATGATATAAAGCCACAATTCTGAGATATTAAGACACAATTGCGAGATATAAAGTCCAAACTGCGTGATATAAATTTGCAATTGCGTGTTATAAAGTCAGAACTACGAGACATAAAGTGAGAATTGTGTGATTATAATGTCGCAATTGCATGTTATAAAGTTAGAATTGCGAGATAAAAAGTCACAATGGTGTGTTATAAAGAAATGCGAGATATAAAGTCAGAATTGGGAGATTTAAACTATTCTGAGGGGGGGAAAGTTTTTTTTCTAAGAATTGGCCTTATAACTCGCAATTGTTTATATCTCACAATTCTGAGAAAAGATGTCAGAATTGCGAGATGTAAACTCGCAATTATGTGATATAAAGTCAGAATTGCGAGATATAAAATCAGAATTGCGAGATGTAAAGTCAGAATTGTGAGATATAAAGTCGTAATTGCGAGATATAAAGTCAGAATTGCGAGATGTAAAGTCGTAATTGCGTGATATAAAGTCAGAATGGCGAGATATAAAGTCAGAATTGCGAGATATAAAGTCAGAATTGCGAGTTATAAAGTCAGAATTGCGAGATATAAAGTCGTAATTACGAGATATAAAGTCAGAATTGCGAGATGTAAAGTCGTAATTGCGAGATATAAAGTCAGAATTGCGAAATATAAAGTCAGAATTGCGAGATATAGAGTCAGAATTGCGAAATATAAAGTCAGAATTGCGAAATATAAAGTCAGAATTGCGAGATATAAAGTCAGAATTGCGAAATATAAAGTCAGAATTGCGAGATGTAAAGTCGTAATTGCGAGATATAAAGTCAGAATTGCGAGATATAAAGTCAGAATTGCGAAATATAAAGTCAGAATTGCGAGATATAAAGTCAGAATTGCGAAATATAAAGTCAGAATTGCGAAATATAAAGTCAGAATTGCGAAATATAAAGTCAGAATTGCGAGATATAAAGTCAGAATTGCGAAATATAAAGTCAGAATTGCGAAATATAAAGTCAGAATTGCGAAATATAAAGTCAGAATTGCGGGATATAAAGTCAGAATTGCGGGATATAAAGTCAGAATTGCGGGATATAAAGTCATAATGGAATTACTGAGAATATAATGGTATATTGCTAGCTACACTCGTATTGAATTTTTAAAACAAATAAAGTAAACTTTAATATCACTAATTAAGCATGCTATTAGTCCCTACACATGCTTTAAGTATACTTGAAGTTGATCCAATTGAGCACACTAAATACAGATACTAAATAAAGTTATGCATTTTCAAAAGTTTGTATTTTCAGGCCCCCAAAACGCTGTTGTCGTGTAAATATTGCTTTGTTCACCGGGGTCTTTGGGGTCCGGACTCTCTCCCAAACTGAAGATCCCGTCACCCGCGGGCGGGTCGAGGTACGAGGCCTCCTGGAGCAGGAGGAGGATCGTGGACGACGGGACCGGAGCATCTTCTGTGGGGTCACGGGGAGGTCGTGCGTGAGAGCTCATGACCCTTCATCGGCCGGCTGGAACACAGAGGGACGAAAACTGAGACACAGGCATTTCCGAAGCTTTAAAATATGGAATATTAATGCACCCAAAAATGAAAAGGTTGTTCTGCTGAACACAAAAGACAATATTTTGAAGATGGACCCCATTGACTGGAAGTCATACAGGTTTGGAACAACTTGAGCGTGTTTAAATGACTGAATGAAGATATAATTATTCATTTTTGGTTGCAATATCCCTTTAAACACAAATCACATGTCTCTTCTGCTCACCAAAGATGTGTTTCTGTAAATAAAAATACAGTAATGTTGTTAAAATATTATTAGAATATAAATCAGCTGTTTTCTATGTGAATTTATAGTAAAGTGTAAATGTTCAGCATCAGTCTTCAGTGTCACATAATCCTTCAGAAATCACTCTAATATGAGGATCTGACGCTCAAACATTTATTATTATTAGTAGTGTTGCCAACCGTTCATATTTCTGTGAAAACCAAGATACATTTTATTTCTTAGGATTGTTTTATGAATAGAATGTTCAAACGAAAAGCATTTATTTGAAATAGAATGTTTTGTAACATAATATATGTCTTTATTGTCACTTATTCAGTTTAATGCTTCCTAAATAAAAGTATTACTTTCTTTAAAAAAAAAAAAAAAACTTTGACACTTTCCCAGTCATCTAAACGTCAAAAAGTGTCCCAATAAACCTGAATTCACGATATTCCAGTTACGGGGTGAAAACTCAAGACGTCAAAACACAGAAAACACCGTCATACAGAATTATCCATAAACTGGGTTATGTAGTAATAGATATGATATGATATATATTTAATAGACTCACTGTAGTGGCACTCTTGAATAACGGAGTTTACTCAATCACATTTAATTACATCTGAACTGATGCTAAAACTGACAACAATAAAATATATTGGAAACTGAAGATAAATTCCCTCGGTTTAGTTCTGCACTCGAAGATTTCAAATACAGTTTAAATAATAAAAAAACCGTCATAACTTACAATGTAACAGATTAGAGTTTCTCTCAGGAGCCGCTACAAAGTAACGTTAACGGTGAAACTCCCGCGCACGGCGCGCGCTCACACTCCTCAGCAGTTTAACATGATTCAGAAACGCAAAATGTTCAGGTTGTGTGTTTGTGTGGGTTTGTTTGTTTGTGTGTGTGTGTGTGTGTGTGTGTGTGTACAAATGTAAACAAACTTACCGCTGTGACTTAGAACAGTGTATTAGAACTGAGAAGAACTGGATCATCCCGCATGTAATTCCGACGGTCACGTGACGTGATGTGCAGGTGTTCCAGATCTCACCTTTTTTTTAATTGCAATATTAATTCAAGTGCAAACACGCACCAAAAATTAACATTCCACCCATTTATTAATGTTAGCCAATGTTAATTTCAACATTATGCAAATCCAACGTTGTATTTGTAACCATTAGTTGTAAACAAACTAAAGTTTTACCTACTTACAAATATAAATAACTCCACAAAAAATGTTTGTTTGTTTTTTTTATTATTATTTTTTATGTAACATTTTAAAGTGAGTTTTCACTAAAGAACACTGTGCAAAGTGGATCTCGGATTCATTGTGAATAAGTTGTATAAGACTCCTAACACATGTAATATGACACATAACTGTTTGTTTCATACATCAAAAAATCAAGCATGATTTTTATTATTGTACAAAGCTTGAACAGATTTGTGGTTTCGCAAGTCTGATAAATAATTTCACCTGTGCACACAAAGACCTGAGCGGAGAAATGTGTGTGTGTTTGTGTTCTAGGTGAATAGTTTAACTCTCGTGTGTTTATTTCTCTACACTTACACACAGAAAGAGTCGGAGCATGTTAAAAGGTAATTTGAAATTTCAAACCAACGGTTAAAAATGTAAACCAACGGTTCCATACTTGACATGGATTTAAACAATCCAAAATTATTTTATTTTTTGGGGTGAACAGCAAAAGAAAACAGACAAATACAACTTATATAATATAAAATATATTTTATATAATTTAAAAATGTATTCTCGCTCCCCCTTTCTCGCGCGCTCTCTCTCTCTCTCTCCCTCTCTCCCGAGCGTTGATGCTCTGTGTCCGCAGCGGCGCTCCGTACATGAACATCAACCGAATGAACTGAACGGATGTCGCGGATCGGTTAATTAAACACACCGTGGGCTCCGTCATCAGCTCGAACGCGTCCGCCTCGTTTATTAAACTACGGGTAAGTCTGATTAAACTGGCAAGTAATTCTGGTCGTGCTGATCTCAGTCGTGTGAACGCGACAGCTTCGGCCTGTCTGGCCACTTGACGTCATTATTTCTATCGCAGTGTTTCAATATGACTCAGTATTTCATACGAGTTTCATGATCTTAGCGGGTGATCGGAGGATGTGCAGATGTTCAGCGGAGGATCATCCAGAAGCTCGAGCTGGACGACATTTTATTTTCCTGTCAAATCCTCAAGCTTGGCTTATTTTCCTATAATGAAGCGTTGTCTGATGTTTCCAGAGGCAGGAATGAGTTCATCCTGCAGAATCATCTGCTCATGTCTAATATCATCTGACACCAATAAATCCTTATCATTATTATAGTATCATCATAGAATACCTGTGCAATACACTGCATTTAGAAAAAAATGTGGTTTCTAGGCCTGGAAAAGTCATGGATAACGTTACCAATACATATGGGAATATCCATAATGATTTTTTCCCCTAGAGTAAAATAATTCCCAATCAACTTAAATATTGGATATAAATTATTCTTTGTGTGGACAATCTGTATAAAATTATATGGAAATTCATTGGTTGAAAGTGCAGAATAGTGTGATTTTTCTTTGGTGTGCACGATATCGGCCACTGTACTGATATATATTCATTTTTGATGTATTGATATCGGCCTGATAAGAAAATTTGGCTGATAAATAATGGATTATTTTATTTTCTTTCAGCTGTGACACTTCAGTTTCGCCATGATGGTTTTCAATTGCTTGAAATATGATTGAAATCACTTCAAAAAGGAAAATACTGTTCAGTGCAACATGTACAGCACAAGTCTTTCATATCGACTACATAAAATTACAATGAGACCATTATAATTGTGTTTAGGACATGGCTAGTCTGGTTTTAGCTGCTTTTCCAACAGGGTTACTGTCTGTAATTCACTTAGATTAAGAATGTCTTTAGATCATGTTTTGAAGCATCATGGATACCAGAAGAACAAAATCTGATTCTGGAAGCCATATTACTAAGAAAATATCTCTTAAAGATTTTAAGAACTACGTAAAAACTCCATAGTAACCATCTAGTAACACCATAGCAACTACCCAGAACACCCTAGCAACCACCCAGAATAACCTAGCAAGGCCCTAGCAACCACCGAGAATACCATAGCAACCACCCAGAACACCCTAGCAACCACCCAGAATAACCTAGCAACGCCCTAGAAACCAGTTAGAATACCATAGCAACCACCCAGAACACCCTAGCAACCACCCAGAATAACCTAGCAACGCCCTAGCAACCACTGAGAATACCATAGCAACCACCCAGAACACCCTACCACCCAGAATAACCTAGTAATGCCCTAGAAACCACCGAGAATACCATAGCAACCACCCAGAACACCCTAGCAACCACCCAGAATAACCTAGCAACCACTGAGAATACCATAGCAACCACCCAGAACACCCTAGCAACCACCCAGAATAACATAGCAACGCCCTAGCAACCACTGAGAATACCATAGCAACCACCCAGAACACCCTAGCAACTACCCAGAATAACCTAGCAACACCCTAGCAACCACAGAGAATACCATAGCAACCACCCAGAACACCCTAGCAGCCACCCAGAATAACCTAGCAACGCCCTAGAAACCACCGAGAATACCATAGCAACCACCCAGAACACCCTAGCAACCACCCGGAATAACCTAGCAACCACTGAGAATACCATAGCAACCACCCAGAACACCCTAGAAACCACCCAGAATAACCTAGCAACGCCCTAGCAACCACCGAGAATACTATAGCAACACCCTAGCAACCACCCAGAATAACCTAGCAACGCCCTAGCAACCACAGAGAATGCAATAGCAACCACCCAAAACACCCTAGCAATTCCATAGCAATCACGCAGAACACCCTAGCAACCACCTAAACCGGTGTTCCTCAAACTCGGTCCTGCATTGGAGCTAAACTCTGCAGGACAGTGGCCCTCCAGGACCGAGTTTGAGGAACCCTGACCTAAACGCATGAACAAGCCAGATCTCAGTCAGCACCAGAACATTGTACAGATATCGTCTTGTATGTAATCATGTACCACACCCTAGCAACCGACTGGCGAGTTTTGCTACTGCAAGCACCACTTCACATTTTCTGGAACTGTAGTTTTGTGGAAAAGAATTCTGTTGAAATCACATTTGATGCATGTTTTGATTTTGTCAGGGTGAGTCTGAGGCATGTCCACCCCAGAGCCCCCGTTGGGTGGGACTCCCTGTGCGGGGCCTTCGCCGGGCCCGGGTCCGTCTCCCGGGGCCGTTCTGGGTTCAGGACTGTCCCCTGGATCCTCACACAGCATGATGGGCCCCAGTCCCGGACCGGCCCCTTCCACGGGACTCTCCTTTCCTCAGCAAACATCTGCGGGATACAGCCAGGAGACTTTGCATCAGATGCACAAGGTGGAAATCTCAATAACTCCAAACGTTTTACGGTGGTAAATCCGGTCCGAGGGTTAACGGTAATGTTTGTGTTTGTCCTGAAGCCGGTGGAGGAGAGCCTTTCAGAAGATGCTCGCTTCAGTCAGATGAAGGTGGTACCGATGAGGATGACCCGTCCTGGGAGCCCGATGGACCAGCACTCGCAAGGTCCCGGATCGCACTCATATACATATTATAAACATACAATTAAATGTAATTTTTTTTTTAACTTTTTTAAATTTAGTTTAACTTGGTTAAAGTAACTAAAACTTAATAAAAATATATAAAAACTAGTGCTGGGCATTGATTAAAAGAATCCAAAAAGAAAGTTAGTGTTTACATGATACGTGTGTCTGTGTGTGTGTGTACTGTTTATAATGTGTATATAAACACACACACATGCATGTATATACGTAAGAAATATTTGCATGTATATACTATATAATTTATATTATATTTAAATATATTTTCTATATATATATATATATATATATTTTTATATATTTATATATTTATATATTTTATAATATATAAATAACACATATATATATATTATAATATATAATTTTTTTATAATATGTAAATAACACATATATAAATAATATAAATTAATTATATTATATTTATTATTTTATAATAATACTAATAATATAATAATAATACTAATAATATATATATATAATATATACATTATTTTATAATATATAAATAACATATATATATATATATATATTTTATTATATATAAATATATATTTATATATTTATTTATATACTTATATATTCATAAATTTATATATTTATATATAATATATAAATAACACATTTTTCTTGTCACTACAGTGTTTTGATCGATCTGTTCCGTCTGGTCCCTCAGGATACCCGTCTCCGCTGGGCGCTTCAGAACACGTGTCCAGTCCTATGTCCACCAGCGGGCCTCCATCAGGTCCTCTCCTGTCCACCGGCTCGAGCTCGGCTTCGCTGGAGGGTGTGGACGGCCAGAACCGGCCGGGAACCCAAAGCGCCGCGTCGGTGTCCGGCACGGGCGTCTCCAGCTCCTCGGCCCCCCCGACACCCTTCAACCAGAGCCAGCTCCACCAGCTGCGCGCGCAGATCATGGCCTATAAGATGCTGGCGCGCGGGCAGCCTCTCCCAGAACACCTGCAGATGGCAGTGCAGGGCAAGCGGCCCATGCCAGGCATGCCACCGGGACCGTCCCTGACCAGCTTAACCCCGGGGGGAGGAGGAGGGAACGCCGGCTTCAGCAGAGCACATGGTGAGATTTGACATGGTTACAGAACCAGACATGCATCTCTTTATTTTTCAGATTAAAAGTTTATCATTTTTATTTAGTGGTGTCTGCTCATACTTGCTGGTACGGGTCCTCGGGTCTCGTCTCGGGTGCTCTCTAGTTTGCAGTTTCTGTACAGTGTGATGTCACATTCATTAGGCCACGCCCACAGACTCCACCCTTTTAGCATAGACCCGCCCTCTGTGACAAAATCGTCCGTTTTATTTATTGACGCATCTTGTCGAGTAAACTCGACCGTGGTGCCTAGAGGGTTAAAACACACACTGATAATAAACTTTCATGAAGATGAAGAACTGCAATGTCACGTGAGTGTGATCGCGATCAAGATGATAATCAAAACCCATTTTTTTGGTTCCGTATCCAAAGCACGAAATGCTCCGCCCTCTTCTGAAAAGGGGGCGGGGCAGCAGCTCATTTGCATTTAAAGGTCCATGCACCAAAACTGCATGTTTTTCCTTTTTCCTTCCACTCACAAATGGACATTTACAACATGGTATACTGTGGGTATTTTGAGCTGAAACTTCACAGACACATTCTGGTTCTGGGGAACCTGAGACCTCATTTCTGTATGTTCCTCAGAGTGGTTCTTGAGAACATTCAGTCGTCTGTGGTGACTTTAGTAAAGGGTTAGTTTGTGCCGGTTGCTCCGCAGGGATGGTGGGACCCAACATGCCTCCTCCTGGACCTTCAGGAATCCCGGCTGGTGTCCAGGGCCAGAACCACAACGGACCCCCCAAACCCTGGGCTGAAGGTGAGCGCATCCGTGAGCTTCAGCCTGTGGAGATGAATAGGGCTGGGCACATTTTTTTTTTTCAATTAATTGTTTTTTAAAATGTGGTTGATTCAAAATCGATTCTAAAAGGCCACGAATTGATTTCTTTCCATATTTGTTTATCTATCACCCAAAGCCAGTATTCGTTTTCCTCCACTGTTCATAGGCTTGAGCCTCTGTGTTACAGCTAATGCTAAAGTCTGTTTTATCTTAAATATAAATTAATCTGATCCTTTTTGATCAATGCATGCCTCTGTTCTGACTTGTCCAATTTTCAGCATCAATTTTTCATCTTGCATCAGATCCTGTTTATTCATTGTATGCATTTAAAATATAGAGTTGGGTTCTGTATTAAAATAGAGTTTAATACACAGGTTTAATTTATTTAAATGTCTTAATTTCTTTTTATTATTTAACCACTTGTAAACTTATGTGTACTGTTCTTTTTTAAAAAAAAATTATAAATATAGGTTTTGTATTAAATCTATATTAAGTCGAATCGCGAATCTAAATCAAATTGAGAAACAAAATATTGAAAGCTTGCGAATCGAATCGAATTGGAACATCTGAATCGATACCCTTAAATATATTTCTTTTAGGGCTGTCAAAACGATTAATCGCGATTAATCGCATCCAAAATAAAATCTCACATGCATGTATATTTAAGAAAAAATATTATTTATATATAAAATATTTATATTTATATAAAATATAAATTATATATAAATCTATATACATGAAAATATTTCTTAAATATATACAAGCATGTGTGTTTTTATATATATCTAAAATAATTATACACAGTGCCCCCACATATATTATGTAAACACAAACTTTTATTTTGGATGCGATTAATCGCGATTAATCGTTTCCCAGCGCTAATAAATATTTGACAGCCCTAATTTCTTTACTCAGTATTTTTGTCTTGTTTCCAGTCCAAATATCAAAACATTTCTTAAATCAAGAAGCATTTACTAGATGAGTAAAATGCCATTAGATATTTTGTTTAGGTTTCTGGGGGAAAAAATCTAAATCAAATTAGTTTTTGAGTTAGTGAGTTTGAATTAACATTATTTTTCTTACCCCATTGGCACATAATTTAGCTTGTTTTAAGCAAAAAAATCACTTATTTTGACCCCCCCCCCTTTAATAAATCCATCTTGATTTAAGAATTTTCAGATATTTTGACTCGAAACAAGACCACTGAGAAAGAAAAGCATTTTTTGCAGTGTCGTGATGTATGTCTTGTGCGACAGGTCCGATGGTGAACGCGGCGACTCCTTCGAACGCTCCTCAGAAGCTGATGGCTCCTCAGCCCACGGGACGCCCTTCCCCGGCTCCACCGTCGGTGCCACCGGCCGCCTCCCCGGTCATGCCACCGCAAACCCAATCGCCAGGTCACCTGACACACCCGTCCCAGCCCAACACCATGGTGCCGCTGCACCAGAAGCAGAACCGCATCACGCCCGTCCAGAAGCCTTGCGGCCTGGACCCGGTTGAGATACTGCAGGAGAGAGAGTACAGGTGAGATTCAGCGTGAGCAACACTAACACCCTTCAAACTGCAGAGCGCTTTGCTAGCAGCGCCAAGGTCATGGGTTTGATTCCCAAGAAAAAATGCAATGTAAGTTGCTGTAGAGCTGCTTTGAAACAATCTGTATTGTAAAAAGCGCTGTGTAAATAAACTTGACTCGACTCTTTTGTACCAAGGACAGCTCTTCAGTCGCTTTGTGTTGTTGTGTGTCTGCAGGCTTGAAGCTCGTATCACTCACCGTATTCAGGAGCTGGAGAATCTCCCGGGGTCATTAGCTGGAGATCTGCGGACCAAAGCTACTATTGAGCTCAAAGCTCTCAGACTGCTCAACTTCCAGAGACAGGTGACCTCATGAATGCTCACTCAGAACCTCACAAAGACTCACTGGGAACCTCACGAACACTCACTCGGAGCCTCACAAACACTCACTCGTAACCTCAGCACCTCACTCGGAACCTCACGAACACTCCTTCCGAACACTCACTCGGAACCTCACGAACACTCACTCAGAACCTCACAAACACTCACTCGGAACCTCACGAACACTCACTTAGAACCTCAAAAACACTCACGCGGGAACCTCACGAACACTCCTTCCGAACACTCACTCGGAACCTCGCGAACACTCACTCAGAACCTCAGAACCTCACTCGGAACCTCACGAACACTCACTCAGAACCTCAAAAACACTCACGCGGGAACCTCACGAACACTCCTTCCGAACACTCACTCGGAACCTCACGAACACTCACTCAGAACCTCACAAACACTCACTCGGAACCTCAGCACCTCACTCGGAACCTCACGAACACTCACTTAGAACCTCAAAAACACTCACTCGGGAACCTCGCGAACACTCCTTCCGAACACTCACTCGGAACCTCACGAGCACTCAGAAGATCACGAACGCTCACTCGGAACCTCAGAACCTCACTTAGAACCTCACAAGCACTCACTCGGAACCTCAGCAGCTCACTCGGAACCTCACGAACACTCACTTAGAACCTCAAAAATGCTCACTCGGGAACCTCACGAACACTCCTTCTGAACACTCACTCGGAACCTCACTAGCACTCACTCAGAAGATCACGAACACTCACTCGGAACCTCAGAACCTCACTTAGAACCTCACAAACACTCAATCGGGACCTCACAAACGCTCACTTGGAACCTCACAAAGACTCACTCGGAACCTCACAAAGACTCACTCGGAACCTCACAAACACTCACTCGGAACTTCACGAACACTCACTTGGAACCTCACGGGCACTCACTCGGAACCTCCGAACCTCACTCGGAATCTCAGGAACACTCACTCGGAACCTCACAAACACTCACTCTGAACACTCTCTCAGAACCTCACGAACACTCATTCGGAACTTCAGAACCTCACTCGGAACCTCACGAACACTCACTCGGAACTTCAGAACCTCACTCGGAACCTCACTAATGCTCACTCGGAACCTCAGAACCTCACTTGGAATCTCACAAACATTCCACTCACTTGGAACCTCGCGAACACTCACTCAGAACCTCACTCGGAACCTCATGGACACTCACTCGGAACCTCAGAACCTGACTCAGAACCTCACAAACACTCACTCGGAACCTCACAAACAGTCACTCGGAACCTCACGAACACTCACTCGGAACCTTAGAACCAGACTCAGAACCTCACGAACACACTCGTTCTGAACCGTGTAAAGTGTGAGTACCAGCATCTCTGGGTCTCCTTTGAGAACCAGAAGAAAAAAGTTATGTGCACCTCCGCGTATAATGTTGTCACGTGTGTGTGTGTGTTTGCCTCCACAGTTGCGTCAGGAGGTGGTGGTTTGCATGAGACGTGACACGGCTTTAGAAACATCACTGGACTCCAAGGCCTATAAACGCAGCAAGAGACAGTCGCTACGCGAGGCGCGGATCACAGAGAAACTGGAGAAACAGCAGAAGATCGAACAGGAACGCAAACGCAGACAGAAACACCAGGCAAGCGTCTTCACCTCCTACACACTGGATCTCTGGGATTGAACATCTGATTCAAACATGCAAATAAACGTTTTAGGATTTAAAGGAAAAGTTATGATGTAAAACTAATCAAAAATATTTCAAATTGAGCTCTAATTCTATGTTACTATCTTATCCTATGGATAGATTGACAGATAGAAAGGTAGATAGATAGATAGATAGATAGATAGATAGACGGGTAGACAGATGGATAGATGATAGATAGATACATAGACAGACTGATAGATAGAAAGGTAGATAGATAGTTGGGTAGACAGATGGATAGATGATAGATAGATACATAGACAGACTGATAGATAGATGGATGGATAGATGGATGGATGGATGGATGGATGGATGGATGGATGGATGGATGGATGGATGGATGGATAGATAGATAGATAGATAGATAGATAGATAGATAGATAGATAGATAGATAGATAGATAGATAGATAGATAGATAGATAGATAGATAGATAGATAGATAGATAGATAGATAGATAGATAGATAGATAGATAGATAGACAGATAGACAGATGGATAAACAGACAGTTAGTACCAAAATTACACAATAACTTACATATACAAATAGAGTATACATAAAGTACGTATACTACAAATAGATACGTATACGTATACTACATTTAGAAATCATACATATGTAGTACACATGTATTTTCAGTAAATACAAGATGTTCAAATAGCCGAGATGTTCTTGCTATATATATATATATATATATATATATATGTGTATATATATATATATGCAATTAATACAATATGCAATAAAAAATAAAAAAATAGTGTGCCAATTTAGATAAGTAAGAATGTCGCTCTGAGAGACGCTCTCAGATTCTTCAGTCATTGTAGTAATTCCCATGATTCTTTGCTCCGGTGCAGGAGTATCTCAACAGTATCCTGCAACACGCCAAGGACTTCAAGGAGTATCACCGTTCCATCACGGCCAAGATCCAGAAACTGACCAAAGCCGTGGCCACGTATCACGCTAACACTGAGCGCGAGCAGAAGAAGGAGAACGAGCGCATCGAGAAAGAGCGAATGAGACGCTTGATGGTGCGTCACACACACACACACACACACACACATTCTCAAAACTGTGGCCGTGTTTAGCATGAGAATCAACTCTTTAACTCTTTAACAGTGTAATTAAGTCAGAGTGCATGAATTAGCATTAGACATCCGCTTTAACTGATGTTCTGAAACGAAAGCTTGTTTAAGAGATAGTTTGTCCCGCAGGCTGAGGATGAGGAGGGCTACAGGAAGCTCATCGACCAGAAGAAGGACAAGCGTCTGGCGTATCTCCTCCAGCAGACGGACGAGTACGTGGCCAATCTGACGGAGCTGGTGCGCGCCCATAAAGCGGTGCAGGCCCTGAAGGAGAAGAAGAAGAAGAAAAAGAAGAAGAAGAAGAAGCTGGAGAACGCCGAGGGAGCGGCCGGGGCTCTGGGGCCAGATGGAGAGGTGCGTCATCATCAGAAGAGATTATTCAATCATTCCATCGTTTATTTTACAGCGTCCTTGTTACATATGTTACATGTACTCACCATAGTAATAACTAGGGTTGTGTATCGTTTGAATTTGAACGATTCTGATTCCGATTCCTTGTTTCGATTCCGGTTCCTAACGATTCTCGATTCCGATTCTTTTAAGCAGGGTTTCCGTGGGGTCTTAAAAAGTCTAAAATTCTAAACTTTAAATTTAACCCCTTAACTGTCACCGCCCCGGTACCGGGACGCCTAACTTTACTTCACTATATTTCTATTAAATCTTAATCTAATTATGACAAATTATATATCGTTGGAAAGGTCTAAGACCTATAAATAGATATTCTACCCCTGTTTTCTGTTACAAATTATGTAGGAAGAGTAATTGATGTTTTTATGACAAGAGTGCACCTCAAAAAAATCCACATCATAATCTAATATTTTTCAATAAAAAATAAAACTATAGTATAATATTATCCAATAAAAATTATATGTATATATATATATATATTATCCCAAAATATAATATAATTTTTTTATCACCTTTTTTTTTATTATATCATATTTTAGTAGTTATCATAAATTTGGGATCATTTGAAAGCTTATGAACTCAGAATTCATCCTGTGAAAACCATTTTATAATTGAACATTGCGTTACCATAGAAACGGTACTTATTTTATCAGGCTTTTGGG
The DNA here is from genome assembly GCA_038021265.1 of Cyprinella venusta. NCBI lineage: Eukaryota > Metazoa > Chordata > Actinopteri > Cypriniformes > Leuciscidae > Cyprinella > Cyprinella venusta. The sequence continues at coordinate 1,175,142 of CM075868.1, forward strand.
GCATCATTATATTCATAATTTATAATCAAAACCTTTTCTAATCTTGACGAAACACATATTGTCAGAAAGGTCTGAGTCTCAAGGTTCCAAACATGTTTGTGACACAATTGATATTTGGACAGAAATGTATTAATTTGTAAAGGCAGAATGTATACAATTAAATTCAATGGAATTCAATAGCACCCGGTGGCTATTTTTGGTACTACGCCTAAACAAAATCTCATGGGAACTTCAATTTTTGTGATATCAACTTCAAATTTGGAACATAACTTGGTTTGATTTATGGCTTATTAATTTTATAGTAAAAAATATTTTGTAAAATATATATTTTATGCAAAATAGAAATATATTGTACAGTATATTTGATTTACTGTAAATTCCATAACTTTTTCATACTTTCATTTTTTGAAGTGTTTTCACTTCTGCAATAATCTGCTGAGTGTTTTCTTTAAAACAAGACCAAACTTGGGTATATATATTCCAAAGCATTCTTGAATTGCATGCTCGCATGCTAGCATTAGCTCGTGGATTGATACGGAAAAAAAAAACGGCTGAATTTTACTATCAATAATAAAAGGGGATGTGAATGTCAGTAATATATCATTTTTTGACTCGATCTTTTTATAAAAAATTCAAATTCTAATCATACCCTATAGTAAGTACATGTGGTTAAGTACTATTAGAATTCTATATAAGAATGTATACCGAATCAAACCAAAAACTGACCGCAGAGCCGCGATACAAACCGAACCGAGGATTTTGAGAACCGTTCCACCCCTACGAGCTTTCTCTGAACCTCAGAAGGGATGATGGGTGGTTTTAATGATGATGATGATGATGATGATGTTTACAGCCCCTGGATGAGACGAGTCAGATGAGTGATCTTCCAGTGAAGGTGATCCACGTGGACAGTGGGAAGATTCTGACGGGAGTGGACGCTCCTAAAGCTGGACAGCTGGACACGTGGCTGGAGATGAACCCTGGGTAAGATCACATCACATCACAGCACACACACTGCCTTCAGAGGTTCGGGATTGGTGAGATTTTTAACGTTTTTTAAAAGAAGTCTCTTCTTCTCACCAAGGCTGTATTTATTTGATTAAAAAACAAACAAAAAACAGTAATATTGTGTAATATTATGACAATTTAAAATAACATTTTTCTCTTTTAATATATTTTAAAGTGTAATTTATTCCTTTGATCAAAGCTGAATTTTCAGCATCATTACTCCAGTTTTCAGTGTCACATGATCCTTCAGAAATCACTCTAATATGAGGATTTATTGCTCAAAAAACATTCATTATTATTATGAATGTTTAAAACAGTTGTGTAATTTTTAGGGCTGTGCAAAAATTAATTGCGATTAATCGCATCCAAAATAAAAGTTTGTGTTTACATAATATATGTGGGTGCACTGTGTATAATTATTTTGTATATATGTAAAAAACACACATGCATGTATATTTAAGAAAAAAATATTATTTATATATAAAATATTTATATATAATATAAATTATATATAAATCTATATACAGAATATATATGAAAATATTTCTTAAATATATACAAGCATGTGTGTGTATTTATATATACATAATAATTATACACAGTCCACCCACATATATTATGTAAACACAAACTTTTATTTTGGATGCGATTAATCGTTTTGACAGCCCTAATATAAATATTTTATACATGAATAACACATTTTCTTAAATATATACATGCATGTGTGTGTATTTATATATACAAAATAATTATATACAGCACACAAAAATATATTATGTAAACACAGACTTTTATTTTGGATGCGATTAACCGCAATTAATTTTTTTTTTCAGGATTCTTTGATGAATAGAAAATTTGAAGGAACAGCACTTTACTGTAACGTTTGATCAATTTAATTCATCCTTAATGAATAACAGTGTTGATTTATTTTATTTATTCCCCCCCAAAAAATAAATAATACTTTTACTGACCTTAAACTTTTTAACGGTAGTGTTTAATGTTACAAAAGCCATTTCAGATAAATGCTGTTCTTTTGAGCTTTCTATCCATCAAAGAATCCTGTTCTGTTTTAGAAACTGTTTTAAACATTGATAATAATAATAATAACGAATGTTTTTTGAGCATTAAATCCAAAAAGGATCATGTGACACTGAAGACTGGAGTAATGATGCTGAAAATCCAGCTTTGATCATAGGAATAAATTACACTTTACTATATATTCACGTAGAAAACAGCTGATTTACATTGTAATAATATTTCACAATATTACTGTTTTTACTATATTTTTAACCAAATAAATGCAGCCTTGGTGAGCAGAAGAGACTTCTTTTAAAAAAAACAATAAAAATCTCACCGATCCCAAACTTTTGACTGGTAGTGAACAACAGTCTCTCTCTCTCTTCAGTTATGAGGTCGCGCCGCGCTCGGACAGTGAGGATTCTGGGTCGGAGGAGGACGAGGTGCCTTCATCTGCTTTCTGACGGTACAAGTCTGATTAAACTGACAGAGCGAGATGTGTTAAATATGTTCTCCCTCTCAGGAAGAGGAAGAGGAACCTCCTCAGCTTCTGCCCTCTCAGACTCCCGGAGAGGAGAAGAAGAAGATCCCCGACCCCGACAGCGAGGACGTGTCCGAGGTCGACGTGCGTCACATCATAGAGTACGTCAAACACTCACCGTTAACGATATATCCACCGTCATATCGGTATCGATAAACGTTTTTACATTATCATTTTCATTATCATTATGATAAATTATCTGATGAATTGCAGTTTTAAAATAAAAGCAGTTTTTCACTGTATTTATTTAACTTGCTAATGCTAATATATATGCTAATATATCGGTTATCGGCTTCCAAATGTAAAGAATTATCGGTTCATCGGTATCAGCTGATAAATGTTCATATTTAATGTAATCGATATATTAAAGCAGATAAATTAGCTGACTATTCATCGGCATTATATCGGTTTTTGGCTTCCAAAATATAAAGAATTATCGGTTATGGGTATCAACGGATATCGTTATCGGCCCAATGAGAAAATTAGGTTGAAATATTAAAGCTGATAAATTCATTTTAATTGTTTGTTTTTAGTTTTTGTAACCAGACTCAGAAAAATGTTCATCAAGATTTAGATTTATCGGCCAATATATCGGTTATCGGCCTCCAAATATAAAGAGTTATTTGTATCCGCCGATAATTTTAATGTCATCGTTATCGGTTCAGATGAGAAAATTAGGTTGATATTTAAAAGCTGATAAATTGTGGATTGTTTCCTCCTGTTCAACCACTTCAAATGGAGAGTTTTGATTGTTTGCTTTCTGCAACAGCAAATTATGCGCACTTTAGAAGAGTTAATGCACAATATCGGATTTCACCGTGAAAAAGAGAGGATATCCAAGAAAAATTAATTTTAAAAGTTGTATCGTCTTTAACTGATATAAAGTAGGCTTCTTTTAGCAATTGACTTTGGTGAAATAAAGATCTAGATGTTTTTTTTTTTGCAGTTTCTTAGTTTTTAAAATGAAAGAGGTTGTATTTGTTTGCCTTTTGTTTTTTTAATCAGGCTCAGAAAAATTGACATCAAAATTTTGATTTATCGGGCAATGTATTGGTTATCGGCTCCCAAATATGAAGAAATATCGGTATTGGCAAAAAAAAATATATATATATATTTTTTCTTTATTTATTTTATTTTCACAACAAAAAGATTAAAAAACAGTGTAATATGTTTCACAAAAAGAAGTGATGGACAATTGCTGAAAAACCTTCTAGGGGCTTAATAAGTGGCAATTTCCATAGAAACCATTATATTTAACAAATTAAAAACATTTCTATATAATTCATAAGATCTCAATGCTGCAATCTCAACGTGTGTGTGTGTTTGCAGACATGCCAAACAGGACGTGGATGACGAGTACGGTAGCGCTGCGTTCGCGCGCGGGTTGCAGTCGTATTACGCCGTGGCTCACGCTGTCACCGAGCGAGTGGACAAACAGTCGTCTCTGCTGATCAACGGTCAACTCAAGCAATACCAGGTCATTCAACATCAACACTTTCAGGATTAGTGGTCACCTGATGTGGATGTTTTAGTTAGAGCCAGACCGATATATCGGCCGATATTAGGCATTTTCCATAATATCGGTATCGGCAGTTAAAATGGCCGATAAATGAATATTTCAAAAATAAAATAAAAACGGACGAAACACGCTTCAATCATCTCTCCTCGGCCTGTTATATTGAAAATGTATGTTTTACAATTTGCAGTATTACAATTTGTAATATTGCTGCTTTGACTGTGTGTGTGTGCAGATCAAGGGTTTGGAGTGGCTGGTGTCTCTGTATAACAATAATCTGAACGGGATCCTGGCGGATGAGATGGGTTTAGGCAAAACCATCCAAACCATCGCGCTCATCACATACCTGATGGAGAACAAGCGCCTGAACGGACCCTACCTCATCATCGTGCCGCTCTCGTCAGTCGCTCTTCATGTCTCACAGCACACTAGGGATGGGCAACAATTAATCGCGATTAATCGCTAGCAAAATAAAAGTTTGTGTTTACATAATATATGTTTATGTAATGTGTATATATAAATACCCACACATGCATGTATATATTTAAGAAAAATGTGTTATTAATATGTCAAATATTTATATATAATATTAATTATGTATAAATATATATATAAAGTATATACATGCAAATATTTCTTAAATATATACATGCGTGTGTGTATTTATATATACAAATTAATTATACACACTACACACACATATATTATGTAAACACAAACTTTTATTTTGCTAACGATTAATCGCGATTAATCGTTGCCCATCCCTACACCACACACACACACTGTCTGTTTTGATCAACACTGTGTTTCTCTGGCAGAACTCTGTCCAACTGGGTCTACGAGTTTGATAAATGGGCGCCGTCGGTCGTCAAAGTCTCGTACAAGGTAAGCGACTCTTTCCAGGAACGTGTGATGACAGATGTCCAGGAAATATGAGTAACTAAATTACTAACTAAAATTAGTAGTTTCACACATTCACAGTTATGAAAGGAAAATAATGATCAATGATGCAAACTTCATCAAATATGAGAGTAATTAAATTTGTGAAGTCACTGTATTATCTACAGACTAGTCAGTTTCATGATTACTCTAAAGTCGTCATGAAACTGAAGTTGCACTAGTGTTTTCTCTATTGTGTCGTATTTAGAGATGTGGGCGGGGCTTGATTGTGTCTGTGAGGAATTGATTGGATGGTTGTGGTTTGCTATTGGCTGATCTCATGTGAGTGACAGGTTATAGCCCCGCCCTCGTCATCAGAGAAGAGACGCTGCAAGAGAAACTGATTCTGATTGGAGATTATGAGGAAAAAATAACGATGTGCACCGATAAATCAGTTATAATAAACACTGCAATATTCCATAAAGAATACGAATAATAGTCTCGTGGCTCGTCGATGGGCTTGTGATGATCATGTGATGTGTGTTCAGGGATCTCCCGCCGCTAGAAGAGCTTTCGTGCCACAGCTACGCAGCGGCAAGTTCAACGTCCTGCTCACTACGTACGAATACATCATCAAAGACAAGCAGGTGCTGGCCAAGGTAAAGCCCGCGCGGTGTGTGTGTGTGTGTGTGTGTGCGTGTCCAGACGATGTGTGTTCTCAAGATATTGGCCGTTTCTCAATATGCGTACTTGTTTGTACTTGTGTTCTTGTGGACTTGTGAAACGTCATCAGTCGCTGCCCAAGTAGCCAAGTCCACTTCAAATCCCCGGATGTGTTCTTGATCCGCCCCGTTTACCGAGGATGCATCGAGAGGTGACTTGTGTGGACTTGAGATAGCCAGGTAACCCAGAATGCACCTCGCACCAACCAGCAAGCGTCAATGGGAGCGGAGAAAATCCGCGAAATATCAAAATACTACTGTTATTGAGTCATAAAATGTAATTTTAAAAGTGTTTCAGGCGAGAATGTGGTTGTTTAAATCACAAATCTGTAGTTTATTTATAAAGATAGCGCCTATTTGAAAAATGCATCTGACATTTTCGGAGTTCTGACATCCAAGCCCACAGCGGGCACTCAGCGAGATCAACCCCGACTGAAACAGCTTGTCCTCGGCTAGTGCTTCTGACGTTTGCCGCCGGCAGTCTAGTGGATAAACCTTGACGTATAATAATTCGTCGTGTGTATAAGTCTATCTTTGGTCTCATTGAACTATAGTTTGTTCCATGGCAAAAAAAAAAAAAGTTTTTGAGGTTTCATAACTTTATGGCTATTTAACTTTTTTATATTATCTTTACTATATGACCAATAAAATAAAATGACATGGCTAACCCTGTCTCTATTTGATAAATGTCAATAAAAATCAATGTTTCATATTTTTTAAAACGAAAACAAAAAGATTTTTGTTTATTTTGTTATAAATATAGCCTATGCAGTGAAGAGAATCGCGTTGCCCTGGCCATTAAGCTAATATTTTTTTTTTTTATTTATTTTTTTTTTGTTAATGAAAATAGGCAGAGTGGTGTTTTAAAACATATTTCGTTTTATTGTTGCCTAAAATAGGCTATATACAGAGATAACCGGAGTAGAGCGTGCTGCTGAGTGACGCGATCAAGTACGCTCTGTTCCATTTGCAGAAGAACCGGACTTGCGTCCTCTCGTCCTCGGGAGTTCGTTCTCCGGAGTCGAACTTGGCAAGTCTGAACTACCAAGGACGCAAGTCCGAAGTCTGCGTACTTGGTATTGAGAAACGGCCATTGACTGTATTGTGTGAAACGGCCTCCTTGTCATTTCTGACATTCTGATTTCTGCTAAGCTATCCTGTCGCCGATTACGTTCCCCTATGCAGATTCGCTGGAAGTACATGATCGTGGACGAAGGTCACCGCATGAAGAACCACCACTGTAAGCTGACGCAGGTGTTGAACACACACTATCTGGCGCCCCGGCGTGTGTTGCTGACCGGGACGCCGCTTCAGAACAAGCTCCCCGAGCTCTGGGCGCTGCTCAACTTCCTGCTGCCCACCATCTTCAAGAGCTGCAGCACGTTTGAGCAGTGGTTCAACGCTCCCTTCGCCATGACCGGAGAGAAGGTCTGTTCAGACTACCCTCACCCTGCCCTCGGGTCACTTTGACCTGGAATTTTATTTATTGAGTGTTCATTTGGAGGGGTCCGAGGCCTCATGACTTTTGTCGCACTACACAAACAGATTTTTTGAATGAATTTTGTGGTTGAAATTTTAAAAAGTGACAAATCTTCCACTCGCGCGTCAATTTGACCCCCTTAGGAATCAATGGAATGCTTCAGTACACATAGAATAACCTAAAAATGCCCAAATTTCAAGCTAAAAATGCCAAAAAAAATGTATAATGTCTACATGTGTATCTGAATGCATACTGACGTGAAATCACTTTAGGACCCAGCGGATCAGCTCATTTGTACGGTGGCCGAGAGAGCTCACCGCGCTGCAACCTGATGAAGACGAATGCATTTTCAAAAAAACGTATTCAACTTTAAAAACGCGTGCAAATTCAAAAAAGACATCGCAAATTAATAAAAACATCTTCATCAGGTCCACAACACACGTGTGCTTCAAGTACTCACAACACAACCAAATACACAACCGTCCACAACGGAAATGTTTCCGGGGAACTAAATAAGTGACGGACCCAACTGGGATTTGTTTTATTGCTCGTGAGCTTCCCTATGCCCTACTCCCTTCAAAGGGCAGACGGCAAAGCTCTTCAAGTGGGAACGCTTCCTAACACCAGGTGTAAACAGATCCTGTATGTGCCACAATGTTGTCATAAAGGAAAATCATATTTTTTTATTGAACTTGACGAGTAGTAGCCCTGTTGTCTGATGTGTCTCAGGTGGACCTGAACGAGGAGGAGACGATCCTGATCATCCGCCGTCTGCATAAAGTGCTGCGGCCGTTCCTGCTGCGAAGACTGAAGAAAGAAGTCGAGGCGCAGCTGCCGGAGAAGGTGAGAGTCTTCAGGCAGTGTGTGTGTGTGCATCTGCATAATTTTATGAAAGAAAAAATTATAATTATAATTAAATAATCATAATTTGCATAAAAGAAATGCTGGATGGAAACTAGGGTTCCGTAATATATATATGTGTGTACTGTGTATAATTATTTTGTATATTTATTAGGGCTGTGCAAAAATTAATTGCGATTAATCGCATCCAAAATAAAAGTCTGTGTTTACATAATATATTTGTGTGTGCTGTATATAATTATTTTGTATATATAAATACATGCACATGCATGTATATATTTAAGAAAATGTGTTATTCATACATAAAATATTTATATTTATATAATATAGATTATGTATTTATGTATATTTACAGAATTTAAGTGCAAATAATTCTTAAATATATACATGCATGCATAGGTATTTATATATACAAAATAATTATATACAGCACACACAAATATATTATGTAAACACAGACTTTTATTTTGGATGCGATTAATCGCAATTAACTTTTGCACAGCCCTAATATTTATATATGCACACACATGCATGCATACATTTAAGAAATATTTGAGCGTATATACTTTATCTATATTTATATATAATTTTATTATTTATATAAAATATTTATATTATTTATTATAATATTATAGTATATAATATTATATTATTAATGTAATTTCATATAATTATATTATTATATAACATATTTAGATTTATATTATACATAAATCTTAATGCTTTATGTAAATAACACATTTTTCTTAAATATATACATGCATGTGTGTATTTATATATATATATATATATATACACAGTACACACATATATTATGTAAACACAAACTTTTATTTTGGATGCGATTATTCTTTTCACAGCTCTAATGGAAACGTATAAATTGTGCATAGAAAACATATGGAAACACATTTACTGAATAAATCCTTTGATGTGCACAAATGAACTCATGTGACTTTCCCTCAGGCTGTGATTGGATAACTGGAGTAACCAGTGGACCAATGGCGTCGCAGCGTCTCTAATGTTGGTTTGGTGTTTCTGAACGTGTGTGTGATCAGAATGATTGGGTGTAATTCCCTCCAGAAGCGTCTCACACACACACACGAGTGTGTTCCCGAACACGACAAGGTTTACTGTGTTTCATCTGACGCTCGACACACACTCGTTTATGATGGAGGGAGAAAGAGAAAGATTGCAGAAACTTTGTTTTATTACTGATAATTTGCACTAATTTCCCAGGAAGTGCTGATTTTGTTCTCTTGAACACACGGGATGGAAACGCTGCTTTGTTTTATGCGATATTCCAACTGTTAAATTCCCAGCTTTGGATGGAAGCACAGCTCGCGTCTCAAGGATCTGTGGTGTTTTCTGTGGTGTGCAGGTGGAGTACGTGATCAAGTGTGACATGTCGGCTCTTCAGAGGGTTCTGTACCGACACATGCAGGCCAAAGGAGTTCTGCTCACCGACGGCTCCGAGAAGGACAAGAAGGTGAGGGGATCAGTGTGTGTGTTTATCTTCAGGGCTGCAGTTGTGTGTTGTTGAACATTGTGTGTGTGTGTTTCAGGGTAAAGGCGGCACTAAGACTCTGATGAACACCATCATGCAGCTGAGGAAGATCTGCAATCATCCCTACATGTTCCAGCAAATTGAGGTGCGTTAAAGGGGACATAACAAGTCTCTTTAAGCATGCCAGAAAATAAGCCGATCAGATTTCGCTCCTTCTGACGTATCAAGAGGTTCTTATTGTTAAATAACTATGTATCGTTGGAAAGGTCTAAGACTCCTAAATAGATATTTAAGCGCTGTTTTTTTCTTACAAATTATGAATGAACAGTAATATATGAATTTATGACAAGAGTGCGCCTCAAAAAAATCGACGTCATTACAGGAGTTTCTGACATTTGTCACAAAAAGTCGACACACACACTTTTAATAATTGAAACTTTGGTTTTTAGTGCTAAAAGTTCATTAAAAAACATAATTAGTCTTTGTCAATAAAAAAAGATAAAATTGTATTTTAAAAAGTAAGGTAATCTTACTAATCTTACTAAGGTCCTCTAAAAATTATAATATATATATATATATATATATTTATTATTATTATATCACATATTTTAGTAGTTATCTTAAATTAGGTATCATTTGAAAGCTTACGAACTCAGAATTCATCCTGTGAAAACCGTTTTGAAATTAGACGTTGCGTTACCATAGAAACGGGATTTTATTTTTTATTAGGCCCCTCCCCTTTTCTAACCTTTTCTAATCTTTACAAAGCATATATTGTCAGAAAGATCTGAGTCTCAAGTTTCCATATTTAGTGACAGAAGTGATATATGGACAGAAATGTATTAATTTGCATACAATTAAATTCAATGGAATTCAACGGCACCCGGTGGCTATTTTTGGTACTACGCCTAAACAAAATCTCATAGGAACTTCCAATTTTTGAGATATCAACTTTAAATTTGGAACACAACTTGGTTAAATTATATAGCTTTCATTTTATAGTAAAACATATTTTGTAAAATATGTATTTTATATTAAAAAATATATATTAATAAAGTATATTTGATTTTCTGTAAATTATAACTTTCATAACTTTTTCATACTTTAAGTTTTTGAAGTGCTTTCACTTCAGTGATAATCTGCTGATTGTTTTCTTTAAATCAAGACCAAACTTGGGTGTATGTTCCAAAGCATTCTGGAATTACAATCATTTAAGTTTGTATAATGCATTTTAATGTCAATTATCAAAAAGGGCGGTGACAGGTAAAGGGTTAACATGCTGTAATAAATGATAAATGATGCTGTAATAAATGTATTTTGAGCTGAAATTTCCTTCTGGGACACCATATATTTATATTACATCTTGTGAAAAGGGCTGGTGAGGCTTTTCCTGCAGTGCTGAATGTAGGACTTGTCTTTTGCAGGAGTCGTTTTCGGAGCATCTGGGCTTCTCTGGCGGGATAGTTCAAGGGTGAGCGCAAACACAGTGTGACACGTTAGACGTCGCCTGGACTGAGCCTTTCAATGACCTTTATTTACCATCTGACCCGCAGGGCTGACCTGTACCGGGCCTCGGGGAAGTTTGAGGTGCTGGATCGTATTTTGCCCAAGTTACGGGCGTCCAATCACAAAGTGCTTCTCTTCTGCCAGATGACGTCACTGATGACCATAATGGAGGATTATTTTGCGTATCGCAGCTTTAAATACCTTCGTCTGGATGGTGAGTCTGTGCTTCTTGCTTTCTTCGGTTTGTGGTGTTTGCAAAGTAGATTATTACGTGATTATTATTATTAATGCTCATGCACCCGACCGTACCTCATTTTTGACCTGCTGAAGGGCCGTTTGGACACCAGGAGATCACATGATTTCCGTGACGCGGAAAACGTGGATGGAATTGTGGAATCCGGTCATAAAAAATGTGTACATTTACATTTAAATATGTACATTTATTAAAATCTGTAAATTTAATGTCTGTAAATTAGGGCTGTCAAACGATTAATCGCGATTAATCGCATTCAAAATAAAAGTTTGTGTTTACGTAATATATGTGGGTGTAGTGTGTATAATTATTTTGTATATATAAAAACACACACATGCATGTATATATTTAAAAAAATCTGAAAGTATATACTTTATATATATTTATACATAATTAAAATTATGTATAAATATAAATATTTGATATATTAAGAACACATTTTTCCTAAATATATACATGCATGTGTGGGTATTTATATATATACAAAATAATTATACACACTACACCCACATATATTACGTAAACACAAACTTTTATTTTGAATGCGATTAATCACGATTAATCGTTTGACAGCCCTACTGTAAATATTAACTTGCCAAAAGCATTTTAAACATGAAGATATGATCCTCGTGTTTTCTGCGAATGCCGTTTCACTGTAGGAGGACATGAACACATCTCCAGAGACTCACTTCAGCAGCATTTCAACATTTAATTTAAGAAAAAACGTCATCATTTCACACTCAGAAACGACAACCCGCCAAAATAAAAGTTCGGTTTAGCTTGAAAATATTGTGACAGAAGTTTATTTCTGCTGTAATTCTGTATATGTATCTCTAACAATGAGAAGATTTATTTTTTAAACACAATATTTCTGCCACAAAATAAAACAATCCATAGAAAACATGCAATTAGGGGGAAAAAATTAGTTCATAGTGCCTTAAGTATTAAGTGTTTAATAAATCCTTTTGATGTATTGATTCAATTTTCAAATGTACTGAGTCAATGTATTAATTTTAATTAATTAGACAAGCTTTTTGAATACTAAAATGTAATTTAACCATTAAAATGGAGTCCAGAAAAATTAAAAACAGAAGGAATTTAATTTTTTTTTTTTAATAAATTTCCCTAAATGCATTAAACGTTGAATCACGGGAAATGGTAAAGCATGTTTTCTTCATATATTCTTCAATAATTAGTGGACTTTTAGAACTGTACCACAATTTCTACTCGCATCACATGGTTGCTGACTCCTTGTAGGACGCCATGTAGCAGTTATCGGCAATGGTTGTGTTCTTGTTGTTATTTTTTATTTAAACTTCCTTTTTCTATTCTTCTTTTCCTCCTAGATGTGTACAAAAAGGAAAAACTGTTTAAAAAATAGCAGTTTTTAAATTTTTGAACGTTTTTAGAACTGACTGAGACAGAAATGTGATTTGCGTCCTTAGAGTATGTGTGTGTGTGTGTGTGTGTTCTAGGCACGACCAAAGCAGAGGATCGTGGGATGCTGCTGAAGACCTTCAACGATCCGGCCTCTCAGTACTTCATATTCCTGTTGAGCACCAGAGCCGGAGGACTGGGACTCAATCTCCAGAGCGCCGACACCGTCATCATATTCGACAGCGACTGGAACCCGCATCAGGTACAGCATCATCATCATCATCATGTTTTTGAACTCATGTTTGCTCCAGGGTTCGTAACACAATTCCCCTTTGAATTCAAGACGAGGACGACACGTTTATTCACAAAGATGGCTTTATTATAATGTTGTATTATGAGGCAGAACCCTGTTTGTTTTATATTGTTACGACCCTTGGCGCAAGGGACACACGCAAACCCAATTATTAGCTTAAAAATAATGTTTATTTAACCACAAATTATAAGACAAAAACAAAAATAATGAAATGAAAACTGTTAAAGAAAGTAAAAGTGTTTCTGTAGTTATCAGCAAAATCAGTGTGTAGAGCACGGTGCATGGTTGAAAGTGTAATGCAATGTTGAGGTTTGAAATGTAAATGTAAATGTAACAAAATACAACGCAAAGTCCAAAGCCAAAAGCCCTCTCCCTTGGCTCAGATGGTGATCAGAAGGTCAAAGGTGTTTCCAGTATTGAGGCAATTTGATGCATTAGTGGGCTTGGGTACCAACTGCAACGCTCAAGACCAACAGCAGGGGTCGTCACAATATTATAGAAATATAGTGTAACCCTCTGGGGTTGTTCGTTTCAGAGTCACACTCGGAGTGTTCGGGTCCAAATGGACCAAAAGGCCAGGATTCATATTTAAAAAAAAATTAAGATTTTAAAAAAATTGTAAAAAAAATAATTAAGATTTTTTTTTTACTCGTTTTTTTATAATATTTTTTCTTTTCTTTTTTGGTATTTTGAGAAAATGTCAGGGATAAAAAAAAATTAAAAAAAAAAATTAAACAGATTAAAAAAAAAATAGGATTTTTTTTTTTTTACTCGTTTTTTTAATAATATTTTTCCTTTTCTTTTTTGGTGTTTTGAGAAAATGTCAGGGATAAAAAAAAATTATAATTAGTATTAATGCAATAATTATGACACAATTTTCCCCCATTGAACATAATAGAAAAAATATTTAAAAAATATATATATATATATATTTTTTTAAAGCTGTATTTCATTTTAGAGTCAAGCCTAGGCCTCAAAAAAGCAATTTTTGAAATGAGATGGATGCAATCTGGTGGACGAACTGAGCTTTTAAAAAAATGCAAAACACATGGTGTGTTTGTGTATAAAAGTGTGTTTGTGCATGTGTGTGTGTGTCTGTTTTGCACTCTTGATGTTTTATAGATTCACCCCTTCACTGTTGTGTGCTTTTTTTTCAAGATCGTGGCTGATTTGTAGATTGTACGCACAAAAAAACTTTAATATTTTCACATTTTTGCCAATTTCCCATTCATTTTCCATGCTGGACCCGAACACCCCAAGTGTGACTATTTTTTTTACAACCACTTTGACTATTCACATCCTGTCCCCAATTTTTTGGGGTGTTCAAATACCAAATACCAACAAAGTCACCAAATTTCAGACCATTTCGAGGAAGCTGTGATTTTTAAAAATATTTTATTTAAATTCTTCAGGTCCATTTGGGCCGAACAACCCCAGAGGGATAACATTGATAATATTTACCTCTCCTTTTGCACTACTTATTTAATTCTATGTTGTTATATGTCATGGCACATGGAAAGGAGTTGCTTTTAATCTCAGAGGCGTTTGAAATGTGTGTGTGCAGGACCTCCAGGCGCAGGACCGAGCCCATCGCATCGGACAGCAGAACGAGGTGCGCGTCCTGCGTCTCTGCACCGTCAACAGCGTGGAAGAAAAGATCCTAGCGGCCGCTAAGTACAAGCTGAATGTCGACCAGAAGGTGATCCAGGCCGGCATGTTCGACCAGAAGTCGTCGAGTCATGAGCGCCGAGCGTTCCTGCAGGCCATTCTGGAGCACGAGGAGCAGGACGAGGTCAGGAGTATCACTCCTTCTGCGTATAGTAGGCGACAAACAGTATGTGAGCCGAGTAGTATATCCAGATAACCTAATGCATATGACGGACACTTTACTGTCCCATGAGGCCATGAGCTTTTGATAATGCTAGACAGTGGCCAATTTAATCTTACTGAATACTAGATTGAAAATTCTTGTAACAGTTTCACTTTAATTGTAGTACCTTTATAGTGTGTGATTTCGGACGCATCATCTCATCAATGTTTCATTAAGTAATGATTCATTAAACTATTACATTCAGAGGCCTGTTGTGTGCATATATACATTAACATTAGGGCCGTGCAAAAATTAATCGCAACCAAAATAAAAGTCTGTGTTTACATAATATATTTGTGTGCGCTGTATATAATTATTTAGTATATATAAATACACACACATGCATGTATATATTTAAGAATTATTTGCGCTTAAATTCTGTACATATTTATAAATACATAATCTATATTATATAAATATAAATATTTTATATATGAATAACACATTTTCTTAAATAGATACATGCATGTGTGTGTATTTATATATACAAAATAATTATATACAGCACACACAAATATATTATGTAAACACAGACTTTTATTTTGGATGCGATTAATCGCAATTAATTTTTGCACAGCCCTAATTAACATATTTTTATAATGTTAAAGTGCCCCTATTATGCTATTTTAATATTATGCTTTAAAACACTTTAGTTTCCTCATGATCAGCTCTTTTCTCTCAGTGTCTGAAACGCTTCAGTCTCTCTAAGCCCCGCCTCTCTGAGTGCTGCTCTGCTCTGATTGGTCAGAAAGCAAACGCTCATTATCATATCTGAATCTCAGCTCTTGATCGCAGTGATACGAACACTAACGATGGCGTGTGTTTTACCGTATCAATCTCAAACAGCGTCTTATCGACACGAACCGAACTCTACCAGTCTCAGATTCACTACAGTGATTGAGGGCGGGGCTAAGAGACGCTGATCAGCCAATCAGGAGCATTATGCAAATGAACGTTCTGAACGACAAAAACTCAATTTATCTCCACTTTTCCAGCTTTTACACTCACACACACACACAAGTTTATTACAAACTACATGGCGCATAATAAGGGCACTTTAACGTAAATCTACAGGATTCAGTGAGAGAATGTTGTTTGTATGCAGATTAATATTAATACTAGCGCTGTCAAACGATTAATCGCGATTAATCGCATCCAAAGTAAAAGTTTGTGTTTGCATAATATATGTGGGTGCACTGTGTATAATTATTATATATATATATAAATGCACACACATGCTTGTATATTTAAGAAAAATATATTATTTATATGTTAAATATTTATATTTATATATAATATAAATTACATATAAATCTATATACAGTATATACATGAAAATATTTCTTAAATATATACAAGCATGTGTGTGTGTTTATATATATAAAATAATTATACACAGTCCACCCACATATATTATGTAAACACAAACTTTTATTTTGGATGCGATTAATGGTTTGACAGCCCTAATTAACACCTTGTTTTCAGGACGTGTTGATGAATCTTTCCTGTGCTTTCTTTAATTTCTGAAGCTCTGTTCCCGTGTCTCTGTCAGGAAGAAGACGAAGTGCCGGACGACGAGACCGTAAATCAGATGATCGCTCGGAGCGAAGACGAGTTTGACCAGTTCATGGTCTCGTTTCATTTCCTCTCTCTTACATTTACCGAGTCGATGTCACTCGCCCGACCGCCGAGTCCCGAGCGAGTCCGAATGACCTCGCGTTGTGTGTTTGTGTACAGCGCATGGATCTGGACCGCCGGCGCGAGGAGGCTCGTAACCCCAAGCGGAAGCCCCGTCTCATGGAGGAGGACGAGCTGCCCACGTGGATCATGAAAGACGACGCCGAGGTGGAAAGGCTGACCTGTGAGGAAGAGGAGGAGAAGATGTTCGGCCGCGGCTCCCGGCAGAGGAAAGAGGTCGACTACAGCGACTCGCTCACGGAGAAACAGTGGCTGAAGGTCAGAGAGAGAGAGAGATACACTAGTGCTGGGCAACGATCAATCCAAAATAAAAGTTTGTGTTTATACGCAATACCGGCACATCCGGGAACTTAACTGTCAATTTTGTCCCCGCCCCCTTTTGGGGGAAAACAAACTAGAATCCCCATAGACTTCAATACAAAATAACGGCAAAAACCAACGTCCGTACACAGCCGACAGGCGTAAATAACTTAAGAAATCATTCATATAAAACATGTCAAGTAATTATATGTCCACTCTGCCTGCCATAGTGTGTGAAAAACACAGACACAAACTTAATTTGGCCAATTTAAAAACATGTCCCTTTATTCTCCCAGCATCAAATTGGGGTAACAACCCCACCCAGTGGCCAGAGGTGTCTTACCCGGACATTTACTTTTACCTCGTCGAGTCACGAGGTAAGCGAGTGAATGATTTTATTTCGCTTTTTAAAGTAAAAAACCTTAATGTATATCTCATGAATTAATGATTATGATGGCATGTAGCCAAGTGTATATAAGTGATTTCTTAAGTTATTTACGCCTGTCGGCTGTGTACGGACGTTGGTTTTTGCCGTTATTTTGTATTGAAGTCTATGGCGAGTCTAGTTTCTTTCCCCCAAAAGTGGGCGTGAACATTCTATGATGACGCAGCGCCGGTTGTGCGTATAGAGAGCCTAAGTCCCACCCCTTCCGGTCGACCACCATGGGACCTAACTTCGAAAAAATATTGAATGGGAGTCAATGGCGAGAGACAACAAATATGTTGATCTGGTTTGAATTGTGCCCTGAATCACACATATGATGTTTGTCAATTTAAAAGATACATTTTAAAGTAAAGAAAGTCGCAGTTTGATGTAAAAGCGTTGAGGTATAAGACTGTGAAAATACGTAATTACAAAGACTACAAACCCCAAAGGCGCACATTTTCTCTCAATGACTGAAGCTAACTTTACTGAGGCTGTCTGTCATTATTTCTACAGTCTTACGTTATAATCGTAACGTTACGCCGTCCTACCTAAGTGTTTTGTCCCAGACTGCACACACACGAGCAGCGGATCTCGTTTCGCTTCTGGGAGATGTAGTTCACAGAGCGATTTTCACATAAAACTAAACGTTACTCTTCTGTTGTATGACAAACTGCGACGTTTTTGACTTTGAGAATCATCTTTTAAATTGACAAACATCATATGTGTAATTGAGGGCACAGTTCAGACGGAATAAAAAGATAAGTTGTCTCTCCCCATTGACTTTCATTCATATTTTTTCCGAAATAAGGTCCCATGAGCCGGAAGCGAAGGGGCGGGACTTAGGCTCTCTATACCGGGGTCTGGGTGAATACTCGATTCTGATTGGCTGCAGGGTGTTCATTAAACTGTGATTGGAAAGGAGTTCTGGTGAAACTGACTGTTCACCGTTCGATTAATAAATCAATGCGCTGGCGACATTAGTTGTGAGTAACCATAGCAACAGGCCATCAAAGTATCGCTTAAGTAAACGCTTACAATTTATTGTATCAAAACAAACATCTAGTTAGACTTACGCCTACCTGTGTGTTTTAATTATGGGTTATAGAAACGAAAGTTTAAAGGGATACTCCACTTTTTTTTTGGAAATAGGCTCATTTTACCACTCCCTCAGAGTTAAACAGTCGAGTTTTACCGTTTTCGAATCCATTCAGTCGATTTTCTGATATTTAGAAGAATATCAGTAACCAGACAGTTTCTGGTCTCATTGACTTCTATAGTTGGAAAAAAAATATACTATGGAAGTCAATGAGAGCAGAAACTGTCTGGTTACTGATATTCTTCTAAATATCAGAAAATCGACTGAATGGATTCGAAAACGGTAAAACTCGACTGTTTAACTCTGGGGGAGTGGTAAAATGAGCCTATTTCCAAAAAAAACTGGAGTATCCCTTTAACGCCCATGGCTAGACAAGCCG